>PVHP010043252.1:0-14608 GCA_004024765.1 Zapus hudsonius
AGAGTCCCCATGAGCCTAGAGTGGTACTTCCTCCTCTGTTGGGATCAAATCTCCTATGGGTGGTAGGTGATAGATGCTGGCTTTCTCAGTAAGAACTTAGAAGACAAAAGCTGGACCAGATTGTTCAGCATTCACAAGTGAGGGTCCAGGAGTGGAGATCCAGGCTCTCCCCACTAGGAAACAGCTAACCCAACATTTGTCCACAGCTGGCTCCTGCATTCATTTCTGCAAAATGCTGAGACAATGAGGGACCTTTGCATTGACTGGTTCTTTTGCACCTATGTTCCACTCCTGGATTGAGGATGTGATTGTTCAGTACACATTATCTGGTTCCTCTCCCTGTCTCACCCCACGGCAGCTGTGTTCTTCCATGGCCTATTGATCTTGGACTTGACCAAATGACTGGCATTGTCCAACAGACTGGGGGCCAACATTTCACTGTACTGGTTCAATGCAGAAGCCAGTCTGTTCTTTCTGCCTTAAGAACATCACACTCAGGTTAGGCAAATGGTTCTTCAGCCTGGGTCCTGGAATAAATGGCATGGCCACAGCCACTAGGGTACACCATGAGAGACATGGTAGTTATTCTCACAGAGATTATGAGGCTCAATTCCACAACTTTATTATAGCAACAGGTGACCAATACTAGCAAGTGACACTTGTTAATGTTCCTTTGAGCCACTTGACTGACCTGTTGTGACTGGAATAAGGGTCCAAGGAACTAGAAACTCACAAGGCCAGCATGCTAGTTACAGACTCTCCATAGCTATCCTTTACCACGTTCAAGGTGTTCATTTCTCTATAAAGTTTTCTGAGAATCTTTATTATAAATGTATAAACCTCAGTACATTCAAACAACAAAATACCACTCAGCAATAAAAAAAGAATAGCTAGGAATACATTAAAAAGCATGGATGAATTTCAAGTACACATTGACAATCTGAAAGACGACAGACACAAAAGACTACTTGTACTGTAATCTCATTTTAAACTAAAGGTTGAACACAGCTTCTCTGAAAAGACCACAAGTGTTTCAGATTTTGATTTTTAAAAATGTTTTGGAATAGTTGCACATATATCACAAGATGTCTTGGGTGCTGGGCCCCTCGTCTAAACACAGGAGTTATTTGTGCTTCACTTGCTCCTCCTAGTCACAACTTGAAGGTGATTCTAGACACTATTTTAATGCACCTGCATTAGCTGTGACATGCTGTATGAGGAAAGCTGTGGGGTCCCCACTTGTGGCATCATGTCAGCACTGAGAAAATTCTAGATTTTGTATTTTTTGACTTTGGATTAAGGATGCTCAACTTGTAGTTTAAGAGCAGGCGAATTTCATTCATGGCACTAGAGGTTGAATGGTGGTTGCCTTTGAGTCAGGGATTGACTAGAAAGGGGAATGAAGGAACATTCTGGAGTCAAAATGTCATCCATTCTGGTATGAGTTTTGGCCACATAGATGAATATGTGTTAAATTGTAACTTGTATATGTGTTAATTTTTCTTTACTTATTTATTTGAGAGAAAGAAAGAAAGGCAGAGAGAGAAAACAAGTAAGAGAAAGGCAGTGAGAGAGAGAGGGGAGAGAGAGAGAGAGAAAGAGAGAGAGAGAGAGAGAGAGAGAAAGAGAGAGAGAGAGAGAGAGAGAGAGAGAGAGAGAGAGAGAGAGAGAGAGAGAGAGAGAATATAGGTGCACCAGGACTTCTTGCCCCTTCAAACAAACGTCAAATGCACATACCACTTCATGCATCTGGCTTTACATGGGTACCGGGGAATCCAACCTAAGCCATTGGGCTTTGCAATTTTATTACCATGACACTCAGATTGGTTTTCTTTGTAGCTAATGCTCTGTGTGATTCACAGTGTTTCTGCATATGAAACCTGGTGTTTGCTGCTACGTGTGAATGCTTTCTGTCATTATGACCCCCAACAGTAACTTCTGTCCAGTTTTCTCTTCTAAAGCTTCAGTTGTACACATGGCAGTGTAAAGAAAGGAACGAGGGACTCCTTGATGCCCCTCTCCGAAAATTCTTCCTGTGTCTTTTTACTTTCATCCATCCATCCCAGGACTGAAATATCTTGTTTCTAAAACAGCAAAGAACTACTTCTCAGTTTGTTTTAGAGGACTCGAATATGATCCTCCATGTTTCTCCTTGTCCCATGGAGAAGTTGGTTTGTGACAAGAAGTCCTTACACCTCCAAGGGGTCAGAACCCGAGGAGATGCAGATGACCTGGGAGACCTTTGGATGCCTTTACTTGTGGGAAGCAGCCATCTATCAGTCTTGGAACCTACTGGTCAGTGACATTACAATTCTAGTCCTACGGGCAGCTACTGTGGTTTCTTTCTTTGAAACCTGGTCATATTTCAGTAAATAAAAACAGCTTGGGAGCAGTCGGTAAGAGCACTTGCTGCTCCCACGTGAGGACTAGCACCCATGTAAAAAGCTGGGAATGGTTGCACTCACCTGTAACCCCAGGGCTGAGTTGGGTGGAGACAGTAGAATAGCTGAGCCTTGTTGGTCACCTGTCTAACAGAGAAACAGTAAGTTTCTGGTCCAGTGAGAGACTGTCTCATGGAAATAAGGCAGAAGAGTGATGGAGGACATCTTTCACTGGCCCATTGGTGTCCATATGTGTGTGCACAGTATATGTGCATCTGCATCCCTGGGCGTACACTACACTACACACACACACACACACACACACACACACACACACACACACACACAAACAATCAGTTTGTGTGTATTATTCTATAGTCTTTATTTTGGACAATTTACATACACGTATGTAATGTATTATGGACTTGCCATTACCATCGTTGCCATTAGTCCCCACCTTCTTTCCAACTAGTGCCAGCTCTACCTGGGTGTCTTTTAAAAATTTTTTTATACATACACACACATATGTTAACATAACAAGATGCTCAGTTTCATTTGTTATTAGAGAAAACCCCTTCAATCTAGGATGTCACACCCCCATTTTGCATTAGATAGTCTCCCCACCATGGCTCTTACACTCTTTCCATCATCTCTTCTGCAAATTTCCCTGAGTCATGGTGGGTGAGTTTTTGGTTTGCTTTACTGTTGAGGTTTTAAGAATCTCTGGATTCTGCTTTGGATTGTGTTGGGCATGCTCAGTGTTGGTGTCATTTTTTAAATATTTTATTTATTCATTTTTAAGCAGACACAGAGAGAGAGAGAGAGAGAGAGAGAGAGAGAGAGAGAGAGAGAGAGAGAGAGAGAGAGAGAGAGAGAGAGAGAGCACCAGGGCCACCACCTGTGGGTCTGGCTTATGTGGGACCTGGGGAATTGAACCCAGGGCCTTAGGCACTGGAGGCAAGTGCCTTAACCGCTGAGCCATCTCTCCAGCCCTGTTGATGTCATTTTTAATGAACCAGAGTTTAGAGTTGTTTGCATTACATGGGTGGGAGACTTGCTAGTAGTTACGCCACTGAAGAAAATTCCAATCACTCCCCGTGACCATCCAAGACGGAGTGCTGATGGGGCTGATGTTGTGTAAGTCTTGTGCAATTAACAACTGCTGTGAGCTCGTGGGCACAACAGCCATGTCTTGTCTGGCAGACAGCATTCCATGGCCTCCTTCATTCTTTCTGCCCCACCCCTCGTTTGTTCCCTGAGCCTTGCAGTGGGTGATATAGGTGTCCTATTTAGGGCTAATTTCCTACATAGTTTAAATCATTCAGTGTTTCGACTAAATATATATCTTTTACAGATGTAGAAGGAAGGACACAGAGTGCCTCCCGCACTCCGGGCACCTTAGAGATGTTATCTCATTGACTCCCAAGGAAAATGTGGATGGTACATCCGCCTCATTCAGCTCACAGATACCTAGTTACTTAAAGAAAGGCTGAGCTCCTTCTTGGGTTTAACAAAATCTGTCACTTTCCGTCACATAAACTGACAGGAAGCCATTCTAACCCAAATATTCCCTTCTTCCTTCCCACTCATTTTACCTCAGCTTTACTTTACTTGGAAAATAACATGATAACAATAGTGAAAAGAAATAAAACAAGGACATGAAAATGAAAGTAAATTTATGTCTAACCCAGTTACCCTAAGCCAACTCTTTGAATGTCCCTGTCCCTTTCCAGTCTGTGTCCACCAATTTCCTGTTCCTTCTATTCCTCCCCTGATATCAGCCTGGCTTCCTCCTCCATATCATCATGAGCCCACCAGGGACCATGCTCAGGGGCAGGAGATGTTTTGGCAGCAATCACAGGCCTTCTCTGCTCTCTCTCATCCCACTTCAGCCTCTCCCAGCTGTATATCAGACTTCAAGAGGAAGGTTCTTTGTGCTTAGAAGGGAGTGTCTTACTTAGAAATCTC
The DNA here is from genome assembly GCA_004024765.1 of Zapus hudsonius. NCBI lineage: Eukaryota > Metazoa > Chordata > Mammalia > Rodentia > Dipodidae > Zapus > Zapus hudsonius. The sequence goes on from PVHP010043252.1 coordinate 4,350, forward strand.
TTTGCTTAAAGCCTCAAATTTAGGAATCAAATAGGAACAAATGGGCTTGCTGCTTATGCAGGGAGTTTTTACTAGGGATCCTCATCAACAGGTGAATCTATGCAAATCTTTGCTTAAAATTACTATATTGAAGTCCAGGAGGAAATAGAAGGTAACGACTCTCTAATGCCTTCATTTGCCCAGACGTTCAGCAGGAATAGCAATTTCACTTAAGGGGAAAATTTCAGCAAGAATCAATTTTTCTAAATCAAATTCAAGGGTCACTGATTGTTAAGGCAACCATGGGTACGCTAATCATGCTATTTATAGTTTCGTTAATACATATGCATAATAGGAGAAAATTATTTACAGAGATGATGAATTTAATATTGGAAGTGAAGCAGATTTACAGCCTGGAAAATGTAATTGCTTTTTGATATCAATTAAAGGACTGTTTCAAAAATCAATAAGAATTTTAAAGAATAGCACAAGCCTGAGTGAATGATAAGTAACTTGGAAGCAATTTAAAAATCTTACAGTGAACGATTCTCTTGAGCCCCATGAAGGGCTTTATGGGCCTTTGAGGAATAAGGTAAGATTCTTTAAAACTTCCATTGATTCAAAATGAAAGCAAAGCTTGCACACACCACTGAACTGCCACTTGTGTCGCTACATAAAGCCATGTTGGACATGGAGCTCTGGGAGGGAGGAAACAGAGGGACTAGCCCAGTTTGGGAGTGGATGCCTCACAAGCTGAAGCCAGACAATGACACACCTATGGAACCTGGGGAGGGGAACAAGGTCTAGCTGGGGGGGGGGGAGGAAGAAGTTGGAAACCCCCCAGTTCCAGAGCTGAGCAAGGGAAGAGGAGGATTCTGAGAGGTACCTGAAAGTCAAAGGCAAGGTATCAAATTTAATAATTAAATAGGCATCTTTTGAGCATCTATTGGACAAAAACATCATGGGAGACTCAGCAGGGACAGAAATAAATCAAACAGACTCTTCTTAAAGAGGTCATGAACTTGAGGAGAGGGTAGATGGTTAACTTGTGTACCATTTATAGAGAACTTTCTAAGTGACAGGGAATGCATGTAGACTTTTGTTTGATTGTAAGATGAGCCTACTATTCCAACTTTCTAGATTTGAAAGAAAGAGGCAAAAAAGAAGTTAAGTAGCCTGTCCAAGGTCATCTAGACAGTAAATACAAGAGCTGGAAATCAAACCCAGCATCCTTCTGTTGTTAAAGGAAACAGCACCATTTCCAGCAAAGTTTGAGTCATGAATCTCTGCTGTGTAGCACATAAGTAACAGGCAGGAGACCAAAGAGAAGGCCAGCACAGTGAATGTCCAGGGCTGCAGGGCTGCCTCAGGGATCGCTTTATCTGGAGGAGTCAGGAAGAAGCTCCACTCGTTGGATTTCCCAGATAAAATGACATTTGATCCGCTCTTCTGGGCTTGGCAGAGGATGAAGGGAACAATACTTCATTAAAACAGGATCACAGCACATGGACCATGAGGTTGTCCCACTTCTTGCAGAAACACCTTCTTCGGAGTCATCTCTAGTCATGGTGTGACTCTTCTTTTCCATAATTCATCATGACATTTTTGTCTGTGGCAAAGTCTATTGATAAGTGGTTGTTCTTGACTGCATGTCTGAAGGGTGTCTGATTCTCCTGCAGAGCATTTTCTCAGGATCCAAAGGGACAAGTTACTCAACCTTGCTGAATCTCAGCCCTCTGCTTTTAAAACAAGGAAACAAAACCTAGTTTTGTTTTGCTTTGATTTGATTTTTTTTGAGGCAGTGTCACTCTAGCCAAGACTGACCTGGAACTCATCCTGATCCTCCTACTTCAGCTTCCCAAGCGCTGGGATTAAAGGTGTGTAACCATCTATTTCTAATGGTGTGTGTGTGTGTGTGTGTGTGTGTGTGTGTGTGTGTGTGTGTGTGGCTTAGTATGCAATATGAATCTAAAGCATTTGGGTTGAGTAATTTGCACAAGATAAAAGTAAATAATTCAAACACCTATAACTATTTATATACATATATATTTATACTTATATACAGGTATAGTTATCTTTTTAATACTTATCCCCCAATTATCCCACTTGCCAAGAAAAAAATCGCATCGCATGTTATCTCCTGGGGCTGAGAAGCAAAGGCTTGTACACTTGGAATCAGGTCTGAGCTGATGTGGCTCAGCTTTGGGTTCTGTTTGATTCTCAGTCGAGCTGCTTCCTAGCACACCATATCCTCTGTAGCACCACACCAAGCTCCAGACAAAACTTGTAAGTAAGAGCAAAAGGGAGGCATGTGTCGGGCATAAACTAAGTCTGCTCAAACCTGGATCTTTGGCCAGTTACTGCATACCTATGCAATTCAGCAAACTTTACAGTGTTATTTTTTTCACTCCAAAGTGGAATAATAATCATACTCATCTTTGTAGTATTACATGAGAAAATTAACATACATCTTCTAGGCCAGTCCTTGCTCTGTGACAAGGTGTTAAAAACATCCAGTAGTATCATCAAAGTACCATTAAGTTGCACCCAAAGAGCTACTTTTTCATATTTATTGTCATTAATTACATACATTGCATGAGCAAGTCTTTTGGTGTTACCCTCATTTCCCTCCTCCCTTTATCCACACAGCTGGAGGCCTTCCTACGTGGGCTTGCTGGACCTGTCCATGGAATAGGAGGTTATGGATTGCATGAGAGGTAGCCAGATTTGTTTCAATGGGCTGTGAATACAGCCAGTATGGTCTGATCAGTGCAGTTAAAAATTGTGTGGGCAATGGACTGGAATTTTTAGCTATAGGGGTTGATCTATAATCTGTTTCCCTCATGGGTCTGCAGAACAGGATTCCCATTGATCCCAAACAAATTCAGATAAATTGTATTGGTTTACAAATTGATCTTATGTGAGTGTTGGCTTGTCTCCCACTGTGAGGCTACCCAAGAAGAAATCAGCATCACCTTGAGATAAGAGAAGAGCTGAAGGATCGATGCTACAGTGGCTGCAAAGAGAAGCCAGGAATGCTGGAGAGAGCTTCACTCTTCCCATCCAGGAGATTTGATATAGGAAAGGGCAGTGCCATCGGATTCTGGAGACATTGTGGGAGCTTGCCTTGTTTCATTCTGCCCTCGATGGGAATAATGACCAATACCAAATTCAAAAGGTTGTAAAGTTTAAATACATGTACATATGATGGGCTTCTCAGCTAGTAAATGCTGAATACTCATCCATATTAAGAATCCATGTAGTCACCTAAAATGAGTTCCTTAGGATGGGGTAGAAAAGAAGAGAATGGGAATCCTTTCTTCTTCACCTTGATTTCTTCTGTCAGCCTAAGAAACAGCATTTGCTAGCTCAGATCCTTGCAGAAAGCATTCCCTGAGGGCCAGCTGTGGTCTGTGCAAGATTGGAACAAGAAATATCAGTCATCATTTTCACCTCTGAGGAGCTTTCCATCTGAAGGAACAACTCTATGTGTGCACATACATGATGTAGACACTCAGTAATTGTACCTGTTCAAGCAAGGAGAGAACAGGGACTGAATTATATACTGTGCTCTCAGTAAGAAGCTGCAGCAGGGTGTGTGGGTAAGAGGCAAAGTCAGTAAGGCTACTGTGATAAGCTGGAGGGCTATGACAGGGTGCCCACGCTGGCTGGAAGCAGATAGCATATTTTAAAGAGCCACTGTAGATGAAATTGATCAGAACAATGAAGGAGGCCCTTGCTAGTTGTTAAAGTACTGAAATCTGCCTCATAAGCTGTCATCAACTTGGGATGGAACACAACCTCCCAACTTCCCAAAACCCAGAACTAAAGATTAATGTGCACCATTACAACAGACTCCAGGGCCAGGCTGCTCTGGCACCACTGCCAATGTCCATTTTGACTGGGCATTGGAAGAGCATTTCAACTGTCCGAGGGTGTCAACAGCCAGGCTAGAGAGATTGGACATTACTTTAAGACTGTGGAGATCCAGAGCTGGGGAAGATAGCTCAGTTAGCCAAGTGCTAGAGGTTCTGAGTTCATATTCTGTAATCCTGTAAATGCTGAGTGGACATGGTGACCTGCCTATAATCTTGACACTCAGTAGACAGAGACAGGAGATTCCTTGGGCAAGCTGACTGGTTAGACTAACCAAATCAGCAAGATCTGGGCTCAAGTGAGAGACCTTTCCTCAGTATGTAATGTGGAGAGTGATTAAGGCTCACATCAACCTCTGCATATACACACAAGCATAAACCCCCCATCTCCCACACACACATGTAACACATACACATCCAAGAAAAATCCTTTTGTTGGGCCAAGATACAGCTGGACCATGACCCTGGCTGCTGTAGCATTTGCCCATCCTCAGGTGCAGGTATGTGATTTTCACACAAATTAAACTATGGGTTCTCTGTGGTACTATGGCCACACCAGGACCCTCAGACCAACACTGGATCATACAGCTACTCCATTACCTATCTCTGACCTCACTTTTCTTCCCTGAGGTGTTTCAGCCACCACCTATTCTGTCTTTTAGGTAAGATATTGGTGGTCACGCTGGATTTACTTTGCTTTTTTGCTTTTCGTTATTGGCTTATCTCGCTAATTCTTTCTCAATAACTTCTTTCACATGCTCTTTTCTCTCCCTAATCTTATACCTGCCCTTCTCCCTGACTGGTTCTTTCCAAAGCTTTGGATCAGCCAGCACAGCCCTTGTGGCTACAAATGCCACTTTGACTTTATCTCCTAATCTCTCTCTCTCTCAAGATAGAGTGGGGAGGGTGAAGTCTAAGTAGACACACCTGTTGATGAGGTGGAAGGTCCCAACGTGCAGGGAAACACTGATACACCAGAGAACAGTCTGGACCAACTGAGAACGCTTCCTTGAAGATAAATTTCACATCGATTTCTGATACTTTTAGATCGAAAGAGGGAAGTACTCCTTGTTTTCTTTAAATAATTGGTAAATCTGCCTAAGGAGGCTGATCGTATTGGAAAATGTGATTGATTTAGCAATGTAATTGTTTTAATTCAGAAATGGGAAAAATTATATTGGCTAAAACAGTGATTTTCCTATGTTGGGTTTAAGCAGATTATGGGATTCTTTGTTCTGTTCTCTGTGTGTGCTTATTTAGCAAAATCTGCATCAACCAGCTGCTTGCTTCGCAAAACACAAACGTGATGCTATTTCGTTTCTCTCCAGCAACAGGAAGGGAGTTTAAAGGTAGAGGTTGGAGATCTGCTGAAGGGATGTCCAGAGTTACCTTCCACACAGACAGAAGACCTGTAAAAAAGTGAGGATGGGCCATGAGGTGGTTCTTTGTCATCAAGCTTGACGTTTCTGACTGTTCCTCTCTCGCTGTGGTCTCTCTTACCCTTCCCGTCCTGTGCCCATCATTTGAGTTCTGCTGAAGCCTCCACCAGCATGTTTAGCCCTCCAGGCTGGCATCAGATTTTTCTGTTATGTTAATCATGTGTCCCTAACTTGCAAACAACTTCTTTAGACATTTTTGGAAGCTGTACTCAACCAAGGTCCTTGATGAAGTGATGCACAGATCCTCAAGGGCAGTTTCTTCATTGACATGAACACTGAAGGGAAACAGCCCAGGGAGATTGGTGCTCTCCATTGAGTGACTGGGCAAACACCTAGATGGCTGTTTGCTTTGGTCTGTGCATGGATGGGTGAGGGAGGGAGGGACTGTGCACTTCCATCACTGGGAAAGTGATGATCTGGATAAAGGCTAGGACACAGATCTGCGAAGTTCTACCAAGAGCAGAGGAATGGTAGCAGAGTAGCAGCTCAGTTAGCTGCTAAGCCCTGAGGTCAGGCTACCCGCACTGAAAATGTGATTGTTTCCTTCCTTCCTTCCTTTTCCTTCTTTTCTTCCTTCCTTCCTTCTCCTTCCTTCCTTCTTTCTTTCATTCTTTCTTTTTTCCATCCTTCCTTCCCCCTCCCTCCCACCCTTCCTTCCTTATCCTTCATCCCTCCCACCCTACTTCCCTTACTCTCTCCCTCTCTCCTTTCCTTCCTTCCTTTCATCCTTCCCTATTTTCTCTATCTTTCATTCATTTTATTGTTTAGTTCACAAACAGAGATTTAGATATCATTCAGTCTGGTATTTTCAAGTAAAATTCGTTTGATTCTCATCCTGCCCTCTTACCTCCCTCCACCCCTAGTTCCATTCTCTCCCTTTGTCTTTCCCTCCCTCTCTTCCAGCTCATCTCTTTATGTTCACTTTTGCTTATTGTTCTAGCAAAGTTTAATTCACATTTGCCCTCTTGTCTATATACTTATAGAAATTTGATTCTTCATTCACTTTCTCAGTGACATTGCTTCCAAAGGTTCTTTGCTTGGTAGTGAGCAGTCCAAAGATGATGCTGAGAGCAGAGATCTGGAAAGATCAAAATCCCATAGTGAATTCCAGCAATCCAGCCGGGAGGGCCTTCAGTGGAGTGGGGGCAGGGGGGGAAATTGACAGCAGAACATGATGTGTCCATACAAAGTTTTTACTTAATAAAACAAGATTAATTGTATTTTTGGTAAAAGGTCCTTGACAAGGGCATCTGGGGCTCACCCTACTCATATACAGAAACTGCTGATCTGTTGTTCCCTTGTGGAACTGCTTGAGATCTCTTTCTCCTTTTTTTTTTTTGGATATGAAGGAATCAACTTTATTTTTATTTTATTTTTTATATCTTTATTATGAATAAGTATATACATTGTATGCGCAAATCTTGTGACTGTGTCCCCATTTCCTTCCTCTCTGTCCCCTATCCACTGGGGTACTTCGTGGGTGAGCATTCTGAATCTGTCCATAGGTTAGGGGGTTGCCTCACAAAGAGATTTTGAGTTTATATTTGCCTGCATGTGGGTTTTAGTGGACATTTTCATTAGAGGTGTCTTGGTGCAGGAAAGGCTATAAAAAGGAACCTAGGGACAGATATGTCCGTGCTCAGACCTGCCTCTCAGGAACTGTCCTCAGATCTGCACTCCTCTGAGATCCAACTGCCTTCACAATAGTTACAACAGCAAATTTTCATTACCTTCAAAAGTTACCTTCTGCCTCAGTAATCTAGCCATCCTTTGACCCCCATTCCTAGGCAACTGCCGATATGTTTTATATCACTATTGATTATATTGCATTTTCTAGAATTTTGTATCAATGGAAGCATACATGATGTACATATGGTTTCTTTTAACTTAGCTTAATTATTTTGAGATTTATACCTGGTGTGTACATGAACAGGTTATTGATTTTACTGCTGAATAGCACTGCACTGAGTGAGTGTGCCAGACTCATTCAGCCATTCACCTGTGGATAATAGAGGTTTGTGTTGTTTTTGTTTTCTGTTTTTATTTTATGGATATTTCAGGCGCTGTGGCCATGAACATTTATATATGTGACTTTCTGAGTTTTCATTTCTTTTGAGTAAATACCCAGGGGTAGAATGACTGGGTCATAAGGTAGGTGTTTGCTGAGTTTCTAAGTACCTGTCAAATTTTCCTTCCTACTCTTAGTGTATGAGAGCTCATGTACTCTCTGGCACTGTTATGGCTGGCCTTGAAATTTTAGTGAGTAGCTAGTCGTGTTTCACTGTTTTTTTAAATTCATATTTTACTTATGACTAATGATGTTGAGTATCTTCTCATGTGCTTATTGACAATTTGAATAAGTTCTTTTTTCACATGCCTTTGCTCATTTTATTATTGAATTAGAAGAGTTCATTCTCTAATCAAGCTTAAGTTCTCTGTTCAAGATGTGTGTGTGTGGTGAATATTTTCTTCCAGTATGTGAATTTGCTTCTTTTCTTTTCTTAATGATGTACTTTCAAAGAGCCGAAGACGGAGGCTCTGAGAAAACTAAAAGTAGAACTTCCATATGATCCTTCTGTACCACATCACGTCTAGGTATGTACCCCAAAGAATCAAAGTCACCCCTGCTTCTCACTGTGTTAGCAACCATAGCCAAGTTATGGAATCAGCCTACGTGCTCATTAATGGTTGGGTGGATGAGGAAATGTGGTGTATATGCAAGTGCCATTTCATTCAGCGATAAAGAAAATGAAGTTGTGGGTGGGTTATCATGTGAAATGAAATAAGCTGCACTCAGACAAACACTGTATGCTGTCTCTCCTATGCGGAACCTCGTGGAAAGAAAGGACACAAATGTAAAGTGGAAACTATTAGAGATGTAGAAGAGGGGCAGAGGGAGGAAACAGGATGTGTGAAGAGAGGGGAGAATATGATCAAAGTTCATCATATGTGTACATATGCATATCTCCAAACGAATTGACATATCCCTCACTTAATTTCACTTAACTGAAATCCATTATTTTCTACAAATAATATATGCTGATGCTGCTAGAAAAGTATTGGTTGAAAACAAAGATAATTTTTAAAAATTTATTTATTTATTTGTAAGCAGAGAAAGTTAGACAGAGGGGAGACGGACAGAGAGAATGAGTACACCAGGGCCTCTAGCCACTGTAAACTCCAGATGCATGGGCCTCTTTGTGCATCTGGCTTTACATGGGTCCTGGAGAATTGAACTTGGGTTGTTGGGCTTTGCAGGAAAGTGCCTTAACCACTGAGCAATGTCTTCAGCCTGCAAAGATAAATTTTTAAAGATACTATTTTTAAATATTTTTATTTATATATTTGCACATGTGTGTGCATGCATGTATGTGTGTGGCATACACACCAAGGCCTCTTGCCACTGCTAACAAACTCCTAGTGCATGCACCACTCTTTGTGTATAGCTTTGTGTGGGTGCACAGGAATCGAACCTTGACTGGCAGGCTTTGCAAGTAAACATCTGTACCTGCTGAGCCATCTCCTAAGCCCAGGATTATTTTTTATTAGGTCTGATTTATCTTTTCTATTTTTTCTATGGTTCATGATTTTGGTGTTTTCATGCTGTATATGCTAAGGTCAAAACCAAATTATTCTATGCATTATCCTAGACGCTTCATGACTTTGGATTTACATTTAGGTAATTGATCTTGCATCACTGTATAGCTGTCTTGACACCATTCTTGTCAAGACTTTTCCTACAGAATTGTCTGAGAATTTTTGTCCAAAATCATCTAACTAAATATGTGCTGTATATTTCTGGACTTCCTGTTTCTTTGATCAATGTCTTTTCAGCAACAGAAAACAGTCTTGATTACTGAAATCGAGTAATGTAAGTTCTGTGACACTTAAAATAAAATTTGCTCTGGTGAGTCTAGTAACCTTGCAGTTTGATATAAGGTTCGAAAGTTTATAAATAGGATTTAGAATTTCCAAATAAATTTTATCTTGTCAATTTCTATAAACTTTTTTATTGAGACTGCAGTGAATATGAGAATTACCATCTAATAATATCAAATCTTCCAATCCATAAAATAATTTATTTTTCCATTTATTTTGATCTGTATTTCTCTTGGCAATGTTTTCTAACAAAGGTCTTTCAACTCTTTGATTTGTTTTCACATAGTGTAAATTTTTTAATTAAAAAAAATTATTTTGCATCATGTTTCTGTTGGTAGATAAGAATAGAATTTGCTTTTGCAAAATACTCTTGTAACCTATAACCTTGCTAAAAATCATATATTAATTCTAGAAATCATCTTCATAGGTTCCCTAGGATATTCTATATGAACAATTATATAAACTGCCATCAGGGAAAATTTTACATTTTTCCCAGTACGTATTTTTTCTTTTTGTTTAATTATTCAGACTCTTCCTTGATGTTAAGGAGAAAATAAAATATTAATATTTTATTAATTTTAAAGAGAGAGTATGGACAGGCTAGGGTCTCTTACCATTGCAAATAAACTGCAGATGCTTGTACAACTTTGTGCATCTTGTTTTACATGGGTACTTGGGAATTGAACCCAGGCTATCAGGCTTTGCAGGCAAGCTCCTAAAACCATTGAGCAATCTCTCCAGCCACAATATGCTTATTTTCTATTGTCTATAGTTGTTAGAACCTCCTTAAAAATGTTAAATTGTTGTGGTGATTGTGGACTTTCTTGGGCTATTACAAGTGAAGTCTCTTACCATTAAATGTGACGTTATGTTTGGGTTTTAGAAGTTAATGCCCAGGTTGAAGCAGCTCTTTTCTATTCTTAGCACCATGAATGTTATTTAAGTTTGTTAAATATATTATCTATATATTTTTAAAATATCATTTAGTTTCCCCTCTCTATTTGTAACGTATGATTTTCACATACTAAATCTACTTTTCATCCTTGGATGATCTCTATTTGGTTATGATGTATTTTCCTTTTTATTT
>PVHP010043253.1:0-14614 GCA_004024765.1 Zapus hudsonius
ATTTTCAACAAAGAGGATGAGCTTCAGAGTCTAAGTCTCAGCAAGCAAAGATATCCAGTTTATTTTTTTTTCCAAGGTAGGGTCTTGCTCCAGCCCAGGCTGGCCTGGAATTCACTATGTAGTCTCAGGGTGGCCTTGAACTCATGGTGATCCTCCTAACTCTGCCTCCCAAGTGCTGGGATTAAAGGGCCAGGTGTGCCACCACGCCTGGCATAATATACTATTTTTAAAAAAAATAATAATTTATTCGAGGGCTGGAGAGATGGCTCAGCAGTTAAGGCACTTGCCTCCAGTGCCTAAGGCCCCGGGTTCAATTCCCCAGGTCCCACATAAGCCAGACCCACAAGATGGTGGCCCAGGTGCGTGCTCTCTCTCTCTGCTTGAAAATGAATAAAATTTTAAAAAATTTAGTCACATGCAGTGGGCAAGGCTAAAGTTATGAGGTATTCAGATGATGGGTGATGAGTGATGCTTAGGAAATAAGAGAGCCACAGAAGAGAGTCCAGGAGTCAGCCTTGAGCTGGGGAGCTCCTGGTTCTTCATGCTCAGCTTGCACACACAGCAAAACCCTTGGGCAGTGTCAGTTGGGGTGAGGTTGGCAGAGACAGATCTACCCTGATCTGGGTGGGATCTCACCTTTTTCACTGGGGAAACCGATGCTCTGGAGCTCATTAAATCCACTGGTGTCTGCAGAGATGAAAGGAAGACAACGTGGTCTCCCGGAGGTGGGGGGGGGGGCTCTCAGGACCTCTCCACCTGATGCCCACCCATTCTCCATCTCCCAGGCCTCACATTTTTCACAGTTGGCTTCATCTGAGCCATCGGGGCAGTCTGGGGTGTCGTCACACTCCAGGAAGCTGTCGATGCAGCAGCCATTGCTGCAGTGGAACTGGGCAGAGTGGCAGCGGCCAGAGCACACTGGGTGGGGGCGAAGTCAAGCTCAGGGGCAGAATAGGTGCCAAGAAGCAGGCATCTACTTTCCCTCTACCGTGTGTCTGTTCTCTCCATCAACCCTGCCTCCCTCTATGTGTAAACTGGGCAGATGCTGAAAGGAAGCTACTGAGTTTGAAGGGGCGTCTATGGTCCTTCTATACTATGAGAGGAAAAAGAGGCCGGGCAAAGGCAGGTTGATCAGGAGTATGGTTATGACAAGAGCTGGAGACTGAGCAGGGTGAAGGAATAAGGTAAGAAGTAACACCCACCTGGATGGTGCCTTTCCAGTGGGAGGCCTGAGGGGAGAGAACAAGAGAGTGATTAAGTCTAATCAGGCTTCAAAAGCGATGAGGGGAAGAAAAGAGAAGAAGAAAAAAAGGTGAAGTTTAAAAAAAAAAAAAGCGATGAGAAGAAAAAAGAAAAAAAAAAGTGATGAGGGGTAGGGAATGGGGGACACCCACAGCCCACTTCCCTGACCCACGAAGAGAGACCACCATGCTGGGAGAAGTCACCTGTGTCCAAAAGCAGCCTTTCAAAGGCCTACCTTGCACGTCACGGCAGGCTAGCATGCACTCTTCTTCCCGAAGGTAGTTGTTCTTATTGCCTAAGCAGCCCCCATAGGTGAACCTCTTACAGATCTGTTCTGTGGGGTCATAGTACCAGCGAGGGAAGGAGCCTCGGCAGTGGCCCACCTTGTAGGAGGCGAGGCAATAGTCTAGAGGAAGAAGAGCTTGTAAAGGGGCCTGTGGGATCCGTTGGTGTGTGTGGTGGCTTCACACCCCCTGCCCACTCCTTCCTCACCTTCTGTCTGCTTGGCAGATAGCACAGTAATGGTGATGTTGGCCGTTTTTTCTACTTGGTCTGAGTTGGTCCTTGTCAACTGGAACAGGTAGGTGCCTTCCTTGAGTCCCCACAGCTCCACCTTGTCTGGATTGTTTCTCTACAAACAGGACTGACTGTCAGGCTTGGGCACCTCCTGATGCCCTTGGGCTGCCTCAGGCCCTCCCATCCACACACCTGCCCCCCCACCCCCACCCCCCGCCCCGGGGAGAACTCAGGGACCTGGCATCAAGTATATCTTCATATTTCCTCTAGCCCATGTCACATGAATCACTGGCTAGCCTACCACCCGGGGAAGGAGTTCCCTGGAAGGCTGAGGGGAGTCGTAAGGGAGTCTTAACCCATGTCTCACCTCTACCCTGATGTCTGTGGCACCCTGCAGTAGTTGCCAATCTGTGTTGTCTGCATTGTTCAACACCAGGGGTTCCTTGGGCTGCACCTTCAAATCTATGCCTATCCAGGTCCAAGGGATCCGGGACCCTGTGGAAAGTGAGGTAAGATTAACTCTCAGTAAGACATGGTCTCTCTTAGGGAGTAAGGGGTGGTGGCAGTATGGGCCATACCTAAACCAACTTAGGACTCAGCAGCCTGCACAGGAGCGCACAACAAACTCAGAATCTGCTCTCTATACAGACGTTAACACAGGTATGTTGAGGACATTTTTCTGTTGCAGAACCTACTTTCTTTTTTTGAATAACATGTACTATCTGACCTCATTTAGGCAACTGTGTGTTTGCGTATATGTACATGGGGGACTAAATTTGCTCCTATTTTCTACACTTATGCAGGTACTTGTGTGGACAATTTAAAAAGTTAACTTTTTAAAAAGTAATCACCAGGCTGGAGAGATGGCTCAGTGGTTAAGGCACTTGCCTCCAGTGCCTAAGGCCCTGGGTTCAATTCCCCAGGTCCCACATAAGCCAGATGCACAAGGTGGTGGCCCTGGTGTACTCTCTCTGTCTCTCTCTCTCTCTGCTTGAAAATGAATAAATAAAATATTTTAAAAAGTAAATAAATAAAAAATAAAAAAATAAAAAGTAATCACCTCTCAATCTGTGGCCTCAATCATGGTGAGAAGCGCATATGGACAAAAGCCTTGGTATCCAGGGTGAGTGGCCATGAAAATGGCCTCAGACAGATGCGGGCTTCACTTATAAGGGGTTCCCAGGATCCACACCCTCTCTGGACCTTATAGCCTGAACCTGAGGTTTCCTCCATCTGAGGGTTATAGATAATTTCAGGGAGCACAAAGCAGGTTTTCTGCCTCAGCAGGTTGAATGATAGCCCCGCAGGACGTGTGTCCATAAAAACCTCTTAAACCTATGAATATTTGGAAAGGGTGTTTGCAGAAGTAATAAGAATTCCAGATGTGAGGATCCCAGACAAATGTCCTTATAAGAAACCTAAGTGGCAGAGCACAGAGCACTTGCCTAGCAGGCACAAGGCCTTGGATTCCACCTCCCAGCTCCCCAACACCTGTAAGCCCACCATTTGGGAGGCTTAAACAAGAGGATCATGAGCTCAAGACCAACCTGCATTAGAGTTCTAGGTCAGCCTCGCAAGACCCCAAGGAAAAAAAAATATTGGTGTTATTGGTGTGGTGGCACTCATCATTAGCCCCAGTACTTGGGAGGCTGAGGTAGGAAGATTGCTGTGAGTTGAAGTTCCAGGTCAGCCTCAGTAACAGTGCATAAGACCCTGCCTTGAAAAAGCCAATAAAAATAGTCAAGGGTGGTGGCACACACTTTTCATTCTAGCACTCAGGAGGCTGAGATAGGAAGATCACTGTGAGTTTGAGGACAGCCTGGACTAGAGTAAGATCCTGCCTCGAATAAATAAATAATCAAGAAATGAAAGAGCTGAAATAATCAAGAAATGAAAGGGCAGCATGTACTTGTAATTCATAAATTTGAGGCCAATCTAGGCTTTAACAAGACTGTCCCCCCAAAACTCAAACCAAACAAACAAATAAATCAAATAGAAAAGAAAACCAAAGTGGAAAAAGAGAAAACCTTGTGGAGATGAGCAGAGCTGGAGGAGTATGACCGCAAGCCAAGGGACACCTAGAGCCACTAAACATACAATGGTGACAAAGGATATTCGAAGGCAGTGTCCCTACTAACACCTTCATATTGGACTTTGGGTTCTAGAACTATGAAAGACTAGATTTCTGTTGTTCTAAATCACTTCGTTAGTAGTCATTGTGACAGTAGTCCCAGGAAATGAACATGGTATGTGGCTAGCTGGGCAGGTAAGACCCAACAATATAAAGTGCACAAAACAAGGAAGCAGGCCCTGAAAAAAGGTAGAAACAGATAGAGGCAAGGAGAGGAAGAGAAGGCTTTTGAAGAAAGTAATTTTTACATTGTTTTTGTTCTTTTTAAAAATATTTATTAGAGGGTTGGAGAGATGGCTCAGCGGTTAAGGTGCTTGCCTCCAGTGCCTAAAGACCCGGGTTCAATTCCCCAGGACCCACATAAGCCAGATGCACAAGGTGGCGCATGTGGCTTGAATCTCTGGCACACCCATACTCACTCACTCTCTCTCTCTCTCTCTCTCTCTCTCTCTCTGTATTTCTCTGCTTGAAAATAAGTAAAATTAAAAAAATATGAGAGAGAGAGAGGGAGAGAGGGAGAGAGGGGGAGAGAGAACGAGAACATGCCAGGGTTTCTTGCCACTCACTGCAACGAACTCCATATGCATATGCCACTTCCTGCATCTGGCTTTACATGGGCACTGAGGAGTCAAGCCTGGGCCTGCAGGCTTTGCAAGGAAGAGCCTTTAACCACAGAGCCATCTCTCCAGCTGTTTTATGTTTGTTTTCTCAGGTAGGGTCTCACTCTAGCCCAAGCTGACCTGGAATTCACTCTGTAGCCCCAGGCTAGCCTTGAACTCACAGTGATCCTCCTACCTCTGCCTGAGTGCTGGGATTAAAGGCATGGGCTCCAGCTGTTTTGTTCTTTTTATTTGATTGTGGGAAAGAATATGAAGATCACAGCAGAAAACATGAGAAACTGAAACAAGCAGTTCAGAATATGCAAAGCTAGTTCAGCGGATGGTAAAGAGACCAGCCAGGCTGGAACAAACCTTAAAGTTCTCAGGATGCCAGGCGAAGGTGTTTGGACACAGCAGGACATTCAAACATTCAGCAACAAATGGTAGAGTAAGGAGACAGTGCTGTGCACAATAGGGCAGAGTCCTTGAGTCGAAGCAGAGAGCGCTCCTGCTTTGGGCAGCAGCTTTACACATTTGGGAGCGCTTCAGTGCAGCAAGGACACACAACAGGAAAGTCTGAGGTACAGGTGGCCAAGAGAACAGAGGCTGCAGGAAACCTTGGTGGGCAGATGCTTCGATATTCTCAGGAGAGCACGCCGGTGTGGTGGCGCACACCTTTAATCCCAGCACTCAGGAGGCAGAGGTAGGAGGATTGCCCTGAGTTCAAGGCCACTCTGAGACTCCATAGTGAATTCCAGGTCAACCTGGGCTAGAGCCAGACCCTACCTCGAAAAACCAAGATTCTCAGGAGAGGCCTACAAATGGGCCAGGGCATAGGCAGAAAAGAAGCTAGATTTAGAGGGAATGTGTGGTTGTTTGATGCAGGCAGTGAGAGATAAGTGGGGTGTTCCAGAGGCTAGTCCAGGAGACAGACCTGGAGGTGTACTAACAAAGCTGCCAATTTTCTGGGTGCTGTGATTGTGTGCTGGGCACCACAGTGGGCAACCCATATCATCTATATCAGGGGTTGGCATCAGCCAAATTCAGTATACTATCTTATATATTTTTAAATAGATGGAGAGGGGAAAGGGAAAAGCATCTTTTGTGACATTTGAAAATTATACAGAATAAAAATTTATGGGGCTGGAGGTGTAGCTCAGTGGTCTAATCATCCGCCAGCAAGCACAGGCCCTGGAAGAAATTGGAACAAGCCTGGCGTGGTGGCGCACGCCTTTAATCCCAGCACTCCGGAGGCAGAGGTAGGAGGTTGGCCATGAGTTCAAGGCCACCCTGAGACTACATAGTGAATTCCAGGTCAGCCTGGGCTAGAGCGAGACCCTACCTCGAAAAACCAAAAAAAAAAAAAAAAAAAAAAACAAACAAATTCTCACTTCTGTGGTTACATATTACGTAAAACTGCTTTCACATCACAATAGGGTAGTCAACCAACCACAGAACACCTTCTGACACATAAAGCCTAAAATACTTAATATTTACGCCACCAACCTTATTTTGTTTTTAATGCTTTATTTTTTTTGCAGGTATGGGGGGGCAGGATATGCATGCCAGAGCCTCTTGCCGCCATAAAAGAACTTCAAACACATGTGCCACTTTGTGCATTTGGCTTTACCTGAGTACTGGGGAATCAAACCCAGGCTTATAGGCTGAGCCATCTCTCCAGCCCTGGACAACCAACCTTCCTAATTACCCTGCCATGTCTGCATTCTTGCTCTTTTCAGGCGCCAAAGTTGACACTGAGGCTACCGACTTGTTCAGGGTTGCAGCTGCTTTTTTAGAAAAATGTTAAAAATTGGGTGTGTGTACAGTTACACGTGTGGAGGTCAGAGGACAACTTTCAGGTCGATCCTTGCCTTTCTACCTCATTTGAGTTTTTCTTTCTTTTTTTTTTAAAGCTATTATTCTTTTTAAAAATATTTTATTTATTCGTTTTCAAGCAGAGAGAGAGAGAGAGAGAGAGAGAGAGAGAGAGAGAGAGAGAGCATGCACACTAGGGCCACCACCTTGTGGGTCTGGCTTATGTGGGTACTGGGGAATTGAACCTGGGGCCTTAGGCACTGGAGGCAAATGCCTTAACCGCTGAGCCATCTCTCTAGCCCACAGTATTAAATGATTTGTTGGGCTGGAGAGATGGCTCAGCGGTTAAGGCACTTGCCTCCAGTGCCTAAGACCCCAGGTTCAATTCCCCAGTACCCACATAAGCCAGACCCACAAGGTGGTGACCCTGGTGCGCTCTCTCTCTCTCTCTCTCTCTCTCTCTGAAAATGAATAAACACTGACATTGTTACCATAAACAATGCTATACTAAGTAAGTGGCTGGCAAGCTATTGTCACGTTCAAGTTAAGCTATCAGATGAATTTTTGCAAGTAGATTTGGGTTGCAGACGATGCCTATCTGCGGTTACCCCAGTGCTGCCCCCGGACCCCCACTCTATATGGAGTGCTCACAGGGCAAGAGGAGGCAAAGAATAAGGACAGCTGAGGGCTGAGTTGCAGAGATGAGAACAGAGACACATGGTGAAAGCATAGGGGATGGGGGAGGGGAAGAGAGGAGAGGGAAGAAAACAAAGCCGAGATGGAAATGGCAGCTTGGAAGAAAGCTTGGCCAGGAGCTGGGCTGGTGATCAGGAGAGGACCCTGAGAGACCAGCCAAGAGGGCAGCAGCCTAGAAGGAGCCTTTTCTTTACTGTGGCCATTGTGCTGTCTGTAAAGGGGAAAGCAGACAGGCTGCTATCAAACAGAACCGCCCCCTTCCCCCAGGTGGAAGTGGAGGCAGAGTGATGCATCAGACCTTGGGCTGAATCAGGAACCCTCCCTCCTCCAGCTCTGTCCTCACCAAACCCCAAGACCAAGGGGCAGATGCCCTGCCCTACCACTCCTTTCTTCCCAAGAGAGCAAAGGGCACAAATGACCATAAAACCATCCTCTCTGGATTGCTAGACCTGTCCAGGGACATACAGACTCCATCTCTGACCTACTAGGCCAAAGGAAAGAGGGAGGGAGAAGGGCAGTAGCAGGATGACAGAAGGGACAAGTTACTCGACCTCCAGCGGCAGGATTTTAGACTAGTCTGGACTGGCCATGGGCTGAAAAAGTGGAACAAAGTAAGCCATCCTTGGAAGATTTTCTCTAACCAACACAAGAATCAAAGGCTTAGGAACCCTTCCCCCCACTCCAGTCAACCAGCTGGACTTGGCTGACTATGGAGCCCTTGACACACACTTAACCAGATCCTTAAATGTCCCAGGAAACCCCCACTCGACCCTATCTTGTGCCAAATGGGCCAAGTCCTGGGGGGTTTCCAGGTGAGGAGGGCTGGACCTAAGACCAAGTGGCCCAGATCCAGCTCTGCTTCAAGTGTGGTTCTGGCCCTGGGGTGGGACTCTCCTGGACTTCTGTGAGAGCAGGAAGGGCACTAGCAGACAATTAGAGTCATCACCACCTACACGACTGCTACTTCCTTGTGGAACAGGCTCTAGCCCTGGTCCAGTAAGACTTCATGGACCAATGTAGCCCACAGATGCCGGCCAATCACCTCTCCTTAGAGGCCCAGCAGAGCTACTGGAAGGCTAGCTAGGACAAAGAGATGACCCTTAGCCTGGGAGAGGACTGGTACAGGAGAAGGCGGGAGAGGAAAGTCCCTTTTCCACTGGATTCCTTGCACTCCTCACTCTTGCTTGTTACCTGCTGGGGATCTTGGTCTAGGGTTCCACCAGAACAAGAAAGGTGGTCCTTTGTGAAGAACAAGAAAGGTGGTCCTTTGTGAAGGAGTACAGGACTGTTGTAGTCCTCCCTGGGGTGTGGCCTAGACATGCCATTTATTGACATGCTATCCTTGGGAAATTATTTAACATAGAAGGCTCAGTGTCCTAATCTAAAAAAGCCAATGACTACCAATAGTATGTCTTTCACAGATTGTGGATTTAAGGCTTCAAGAGGATGTGTGTGACTCAGCAATTAATACACTGTAAAGAGCTAGCAGAGGTTATCACTTGTGACCCATTCCTGACCCAAAGAGCCTCTTAGTCAGAAGAGACAGAGAGAATGATTGGGGGGGTGATGGAGGGGGGGGTTCTGCAGTGGCTCTGATACCAGCTGAAAGAAGAAAAAAAAAAGGAAGAAAGAGGGGGAGTCCTGATCCCCACTTTGCTCTAATCCCTGGAAGTAAACAAAGGGAGCAGACAGCAGGCTACCATATCCTAAGCAGGGAGAGCCCTTCCAGGTTCACGTGCACAGGCACGCACCTGCCAGGACAGCTGACATCCCTTACCTACCAGATACACATACCAGCAGGTTGACTCACCCAGCTACCCTCCTCACCAACACCCCCCTTCCAGGCCCCTGTCCCTCTCCCTGTGGATCAACCCTACCTAGTGGGAACTTCTATCCCTTTGAAGTCTGGCAGCCAGAGTGCCTCGCAACTCACTGGGCTGATCAAACAGCTCACTTCCAGATTCGGCCTGTGCGGGTCAGAGGAATCCTCTGCCCACCACACACAGCCCATCACCATGAACACCGTGAATTTGGGAGCCAGACCTAGGTTCTAGGGTGTGCTCCCCAGTCACATCCCATTCCTTTGCTTACTGTCTACACGGCCTACTTCAAAGGAGGAGTCTGTGGACCAGGCCTCTTCCCCTAAGTCCTTCTGATGCAGAGCCCCGGGAGCCTCCCGCGCCCCTTCAGGCCCGCACTCTTCCTCCGCACCTCCAAAGGCCTGGGTCCGCAGGTTGCGATAGGAGTGGTAAACCTCCCGCGTGAGGTAGTTGACGAAGCCCTCTCTGCGCGAGAACTTGCACACGAAGTTCTGCTCGTACAGGCAGTTCATGAGGAAGCAGGCGGAGGCGGCGTCCTCGCCCTCGGGGCCGCCGGGCCGCAGCTCCACCAGCGCCAGGTTGCAGCTCGGGGCGGCGCAGCAGGCGCGCACGCAGTCCCAGCCGCGGCGCACCGCGGGGGAGCCCAGGAAGGTGGCCCCGTGGCTGACCGAGGCCTCGGTGTCCAGCACGAACGCGGGCACCCCCGTGGTGAAGCGGCTCAGGCAGGCGGCTCCCGCGGGCGGCTCCGGGGGCGCGGGCGACGGCTCGGTCTCGGTGCCCAGGAGAGCGCGCACACACAGCAGCCACACGGCCACCGCGGGGATGCGGGCGCCGGCCATCGTCCTCCCTGGGGCGGCCGCCCTCCTCCCAAGGGCTCCCCTTCACGGCGAGGGCCTCCGGGTTCCGCCGGCGCTGGGGACCTGCAGGACGGGAGGGGACGGAAAACACACCCGATCAGCCCGGGAGCCTTCGGGGGAAGCGGGACGCGCCGAGGAGCTCCCGTACCCGGACGCAGACCGGGCGGCCAGACATGCTCGGCGCCCGCCGCGCTCCGCCTCGGTTCCGGGACTCGGGTTACCTGCGCAGGTGAGCGGGGTGGGGCCGGGCCTGCCGAAGATCCCGCCCGGCTTCCGCCCGGTGCCCGGTGCCCGGCGCCCTGGAGAGCTGACGCCGCCTCCCCCACCTGGTTTCTGGTGAAACTGAGTCAGAGCGGCCGGGGCGGGACGGACATTAACCCCTGCGCCGCCGGCCCCGCCCACGCCCTTCCCTGCCCCACTTCCGGCCCGGCCCGGCCCGCCCGCCGCTTCCTGAGGTCCGAGCCCTGGCGGCGGGGTCCCCAGGGCGCCCAAGGCCCGAGCCACGTGCCCGCCAGGCAGCCCCTCGCGGACTTCCCGGGCGGGCGGGCGGGGGTCTCGCCTTCGCAGGGGTCCTGCGCCCCACAGGTGCGTCCCGAAGGCCGAGACCGGGCGGCCCCCCTTCCCGGTCCCTGCCCCAGGCCCGAGGGGTTTGGGGAGGGGCCGGAGGCCGTGGAATCTAAGGACGGCTGGGCGAACGATGGCTCTGTCGGTGCTGGCCTCCCCGCGGGACTTTGTTTCCGTTTCCCTGCCGAAGGGAGCCCCAAGCGATAAGCACTCTCCGGGTGTGCGCCGCGCTGCCCTCCTTTCTCCCAGAGTTCCCCGGGCTCCCCGGCTTGACCCACGGGAGTTGTTTTGTTTGGGGGTCACCCTTACTCGTGTTAGCGTTTCCTTTGGTCGATGAGCTGACCCCTTTCCCGGGGCTCACTCCAGTGGTCTGCCTCAGCAGTCAGGTGCTCCGGCTCAGGATGCTGACCGGCGAAATGTCGTGCGTAGTGAGGTAGCTGAATTAATGCCCTTCTCAGAACTGGACCCCCAAAGCTCCTACGGAAACAAACTTTTTCAAAGTGGTGCTTGGGATTGGTACTAGGGCCTCCCGCAAGCTAAGCAAGCAATCTGCCACTAAACTAATCCCCCAATCCTGAGTGAAAAATTCAAGATTACACAACAATTAGGACTAATATTTTTCTTTTTTTTAAATATATTTTATTTATTCATTTTTCAAGCAGAGAGATACAGGAGATAGATGATGAGAGAGAGAGAGAGAGAGAGAGAGAGAGAGAGAGAGAGAGAGAGAGAGAGGAGAAGCATGGGCCGGCACCAGGACCTCTAGCCACTGCAAATGAACTCCAGATGCATGAACTGCATCTGGCTTACGTGGGCACTGGGGAATTGAATTTGGGTCCCTAAGGACACTAGAGGCAAGCATCTTAACCACTAAGCCATCTCTCCAGTCCTATTTTTTTCTTTAAAAAAATATTTGTAAGGAGAGAGGGGAGAGAGAAAGTCTTACATGGGCATGCCAGGGCTTCTTGTCACCACAAACGCCAGGGACGTGCTGCTTTGTACATCTGGGTTTTCATGGGCAACTGGGGAATCAAACCCTGGATGGTAGGTTTTGGTAGCAAGCTCCTTTAACCACTGAGCCATCTCTGAAGTCTAAAAAATTTTTTTTGAGGCAGGGTTTTGATTTGTAGCCCTGGCTGGTTTCAAATTCACCATCCTATGACCTTCATCTCTCCAGTGCTGGGATACCCCGGCAGGATTTGTTCTGTTAATGTTCCTTCCCAAAAAAAAGAGATAAAAGAAAAAAAGGTTCCTTGCCTTTTCATTAAACCCAGTGGGAATATTCTCCATTTCTCACCCAAAATAGTTTGACCTGGTAGGTCTTGTGGCCAAGGATCTTTTTCCTTGAATTGCACCGTCTCCCAGCTTCTCACATGAGGCGTTGGGAGTAGGAACCTGGCATGTTTCCTCTGCTCTGGATTTTCTGCAGTTACCCAGCCTTTGGCATTATGGAAGAAGTGCATAATTATGCAGTTATTGGGAAGAAAGGGTTTTGTCACAATTTGATTCCTGTTTTCTGTAATAGTTTACATATTACATGACTACTAATACAGGAGAATATGACCTCGTGGTAATAGTACCTTGCCAGGGGTTTATCATTACATCCATTATATGCACCATTAAAAATAGCTATTTAAGCCAGGCGTGGTGGCGCACGCCTTTAATCCCAGCACTCGGGAGGCAGAGGTAGGAGGATTGCTGTGAGTTCGAGGCCACCCTGAGACTACATAGTGAATTCCAGGTCAGCCTGGACTAGAGTGAGACCCTACCTCGAAAAACCAAAAAAAAAAAAAGCTATTTAAAGATGGGTGTGGTGGTGCCTGTCTGTAATCCTAGCACTTGGGAGATGAAAGCAGGAGAATCAGGAGTTCAAGATTAGTCTCAGTACAAAATGAGTTTGAGGCCAACCTGAGCTACACAGAGCCCCTGTTTCAAACAAAACAAAACAGGGCTGGAGAGTTTGCTCAGTGGTTAAGACACTTGTTGGTGGTCTAAGGAACCGAGCTCAATTCCCAGTACCCACATAAAGCCAGTTGCACAAAGCAGCACATGCAACTGGAGTCCATTTGCTGAGGATGGAGGCTCTGGTGCACCCATTCTCTCTGTGTCCCTTCTATCTCTCTCTGCTTGCAAATAAATAAAATTTTACAACTATATTTGGGGACTGGAGAGATGGCTCAGCAATTAAAGGCACTTGCTACAAAAGCTTGGATGGCCCAGATTCAATCCCCCAGTACCCATGTAAAGCCAGATGCACAAAGTGGCACACACGTGCGGAGTTCATTTGCAGTGGCAATAGGCCCTGGTGCGCCCATACTTTCTTTCTTCCTCCACTCTCTCTCAAGGTAATAAAAATTAAAGAACTATATTTGGACTTGAGATGTAGCTTAGTGGTAGAGACTTAACCTAGGAATTCCAAGGTCCTGGGTTTGGTTCCCCAGCACTACTAAAAGAAAACAAATTATTTGGCGTTGAGAATGCCTAAATCCTGTCTCCAAGCACATCCTACATATTACCCTGTATAATTCAGGCCAAACCAAGGAAGTAGGTACTGTTCTTGTTCCCATTCAGCAAACAGACTCAGGTGAACTAACTAGTCAGGTCATATAGCAGTGAAGTGGCAGAGCAGGGATTGGGGTGAAGGCAGGGCAACTTCATTGCTTCAGTACCAAAACACTGGGCTTTACAGTACTTACAATTCTGACTTTTAGAAGTTCTCCCTTCACCTCAGACTCAATTTGCCTAAAATAAAAACTCATTTTCAAGTGGTGAGCAGTCGTTTCTTGAGAAGCCTGCTAGTGTAGCTTGAATATGGTTCATTCTCTCTGAAACTCATGTTGAAATTTGCTATTGTGGTAGTGACGGGAGGTGGGGCCTGTAAGGGGTGATTAGGTCGTTAAGAAGGATTAATGCCTGTCTCAGAAACTGGGTCCGTTCTTGAAAGACTGGATTTGTTACCCTGAGAGGCAGGATATAAAGTGAGCTGCTTCTTGTGTGTGGCCTTTTCTGCACACACTTGTCCTTCCACTTCTCCGCTATCGAGGCCCCTGCCAGATGTGGGTGTTCGATATTTGTCTTCTAGCCTCTGGAACCATGAGCTAAATAAACTGTTTTGAGTTTGCTTTTTTTGTTTTTGTTTTTGTTTTCTTCGAGGGGGCTGGAGAGATGGCTCAGCAATTAAAGGCACTTGCTTGTAAAGCCTGATGGCCCAGATCTAATCCCCCAGTACCCATGAAAAGCCAGATGCACAAAGTGACACACGTGTGGAGTTCATTTGTAGTGGCAACAGTCTCACTGTAGCCAAGGCTGACCTGGAATTCACTATGTAGTCTCAGGGTGGCCTTGAACTCATGCCATTTGCTACCTCTGCCTCCAAAGTGTTGAGATTAAAGGCGTGTACCCCTACACCTGGTCTTGGTTTTGCTTTTTGACCAGGGTCTCTATGCAGCCATGGGTGGACTTGCTGTTTTAGTATAGACCAAGCTGACCTCAAACTTACAAAAACCTGCCTGCTTCTGCCTCTCCAGTGTTGGGATTATAGACATACACTACCAAGCCTAGCTCTTAATATTTTTGTTTTAGAATTTAGTCTTGGGTTTTGTGCCATAGCAACAGAAAATGGACTTAGATATTTGCTGTGTCCTTCAGGACGCTTAAGGTGTGTGATTGCTGAGAATTATCTCTACCGGGCAGAGGTTCACTAACCATTTTTGGTGTCTGTGTAGTGTGTGTATGTGTGGTATATGCAAGCGTGTGTGTGTGTGTGTGTGTGTGTGTGTGTGTGTGTGTATGTGAACCCCCATGCACCCTACACACCTCCACGTGTGTGGAGGCCAGAGGAAGGCATAGGGTATCTTCCTTTACTTCTCGTCCACCATATTTCCCCATTACTGGCTGACCGGGGAGCCCCAGAAATCCTCCTGTCTCCACCTCCCTCAGCACTGGGGTTATATTCCTGGGCAGCCACACCTGACTTGTTATGTGGGGATCAAGCGTGGGTTGAGCAGTGAGTGCTTTTACCTGCTGAGGCATCTCTCAGCTCCACTAACTCTATGAGGACCTCTTGTAAAGAGTGGGTTCAACGTTGTCCACATTGGGTTTAGGTTTTTCATCTGTCACTGTGGCATTGGGCACATTACTTAACTCTCTGAGCCTTAGCCCCTGTGTATAAGTAGTGGAACTTCATAGGCTGCTGTGAGGCTATAAATGAGTTAGTACAGGTAAAGCATTTGACACATGGATGCTCAGTAAATGTTATCTGACAAAAAAGTACCAGTGCCAAAACTTCATCCTAAGTCTCTCATATCAAAACCCATACCAGGCCAGGTGTGGTGGCAAACCTTCACTAATGAGTCATCTCTCCAGCCCTGGTAT
>PVHP010043254.1:0-14625 GCA_004024765.1 Zapus hudsonius
TGAGCTAGGACTTTTCAGCCATGACAGACTCCATGCTCAAACTGTGAGCCAAAATAAACCCTTCCTTCCTTAATTGGCTTTGGTCAGGTTTTTGTCATAGTAATGAGAAGGCAACTAACATGTGAAATTAATCATAGATAACAAAAAAGTTTAATTTAATAATTTTTCAAGATAATTCTTTATATAATATGTTTGCATCAAGTATCAACATCAAAGAATATTATTGCTTTTTTGAGGTGATTTAAGGGTTTTAAAGTTTTTATAAGAGGCTCAAGCTTAGAGCACTCCCCTCCGTCCTTAGTGTGCATCTCAAATTAAAGATAATCCCACCATGTGCCATCAGAAAAATTGTTTTGCTTTGTTTTTAACACTAAAGGGGCATGATGAACAGTTAACCTAAAGACAACTGGTTCAAACGGATCATCTGAGCAAAGGTGTGTGGTCACCTGCCCAGGTTCACTTGTCCAGCCAACGGGATGGACGTGTCATCTTAGTGACTCTCACCTTCAGATTCACAGTTAGCATGACATGAGCCCATTTTCCACTGCTGTCACAAAATAGCTGAAGGCAGGCTTTATGAAGAAAAGAAGTTCATCTGTCTCAGTTTGAAGAATCAAATCAAAAGTATGAGGTCAACAGCTGTGTCTGTTAGGCCTCCCCGTCAAAGTGAGGAAGAGGGAGTGACAAGGCACACTGGGAAGCCCAAGGTGCAGTTGCCACACTTGCTCACTGTGCATCAAATGGCCTTTGTAAGACCTGGGGTTCTGGGGGAACCACAGTAATCCTCTTTGAGGTGGTGCCCAAAGGGACCCCACCACCTTTTACCAAGTCTCATTTCTTTTCTTTTTAAGTATTTATTTGCAGAGAGAGAGAGAGAGAGAGAGTGAGAGAGAGAGAGAGAGAGAAGACAGAGAGAATGGACACGACGGGCCTCCATATGCATGCACCTCTTTGTGCACCTGGTCCTACGTGGGTTCTAGGGAATCAAACCTGGACATTTTTAGGTTTTGCAGGTAAACTGCTGAGTCATCTCTCCAGCCCCATGTCTCCTCCATGTGGCCATGCTAACACTCAAACTTCGGGCACATGAACCAGTTAGGGGCACAACCAAATTGTGTTCAAATGTGGGCAAAGATATACCTCCAAACAGGTGTCATATGATTTTAACCCCAAGCGGCCCAAATAACGTGCACAGTGACCTCACTGAGAACATATAAGGAGACACTCTAATTATTATTCTTCTGTGATTTTTTTTTATTGAAAGTGACAGAGTTGACTGACTTGAAATAATATACTTTTAGAAAACAGAAATATGTTGTAAATTCTATCATCTGTGGAGTCCTAAGAACTGTTTTATCAGCCTCGTGCATATACTACTATTCTTATTGTTTTTTACTTGGGGAGAAAACAGCTTCTCTGGACCAAAGGACCATCTCACACATAGCCCAAGAATTCTCTGCTAGGAATACCATGCACTTACCTCAGGGAGAAAAATTCTAGCCTCTATTTATTTATACTGCTTTCCCCCTCAACAATTGCTGTTCTCTGTAATTTAAATGTCTGCAAAAATAACAGTTATGTAAACATTAATGCATAAAAAACTATCATTTCAACATAGCCTGCAGATCCTGGAAGCTGAACATTAAGGACTCATAAGATTTTGGCCCTTAAGAGACGGAGGGAAATTCACAATCCTTTTTTTAATCCCTAAAACGTATCCTTCAAAGTTTTTCAAGTTGAAATTGTTAAGTCGACCTGAATTGCTATATTAGTGTCTGAGAAAATGTTCATTTTTCACTTGCCACCGCTCAGATGTTCTTTACCTAACCTGCGATTGAATTTTCTAGTGATCGAAACATATGGTCTTTCTTTTCTTCTCAACATAAGGGATTCCTTTAATCATAGTATCATAAAGATCAATATTCCAGGAAGACTGACTTTGAGAAAAAAATCCCCACTTGGAAAAAAACAGCAAAAACAAAACACAATTTCACATTGGCTTTCGTGAATTCATAGATATGTGCCTATGATGGAGAAAAATAAAACATGACTTTATATTTTAGAATTTGTCCCCCAAGAAGGCCCATGGAATTCTAAGTCTGATGTAAGTCTGGAAAATGTTGGCCCAAAAGAAAGCAAAGAACAAGCTGAACTGCAGCGGGTCGATGGGAGAGAAATCTATAAAAGGCAAACCAGGGATGATTACATTGTTGAAGAACTTGGAAAACCATATTTTTTTCAGGAAGAATGAACTTGCTAAAAAGAGAGCACCCATGCTTAATTATAAAGCAGATGCTTGGGGAATATGGAAACCAAATTAAAAATATATATATAAAGCAACAATGACTCAACTTTCCTAGACCACAGGTAATTTTCCAATAAAGGGAAAAGTGATGAAACTTCAGTAGGTTTCGGGTTGAATCACATAAAATTGCAACTTGCAGGCCGAGCTGACCTCATGGGAGCAATTTCTTACAATGCAGTCAAATATCAAATGGTGAAGCTGCTGTAATTAGACGTAGCACGTGAGTTGATATCATTTATGACATTTTACAGGGTTAGGAAGATAAGCTATGAAATGAACACAAATTAATCCTTGGAGTAAATAGCTTTTAAGAATTTAATTGTTTTTTTTTTAAAGAATGTGATAAATGAGATCACCAGTAATAAAACTGATAATTATAAATTAACAGAATTTGATCCTTGGCTATATTTCAGGGAATACTTCTTCATAAAAGAAAATTAAATGTTATTCTAGATGAAGTGTTTGATTTTCAAGTATATTGCTTTGCAACTGAATTCTTATTGATGAAAGCAAACTGAATTTCTATTAAAAAAATAACCAATTGTATTTTTAAGTTAGTAGAAAACAATGGTGTTTTAAATAGACACAAGAATATCAAGTTATATTCTTTGTACACCCAAGCCAGGGGTTCAAACCCTAATAATTGTATTGTCTGACTCTTAACACATGATATTTGGAGGATCTATTTTCATTACCCCAACAAAAATCTTTTTTTGTCTAATGAAAGTTAGAAAACACACTCTGGGAGGCTAAGGCCCTGAGCCAATCAAATCTAATTTTGTTCACAAGAAACTATTTTAAAAACATATATACACAGACACACGTGCATGACTATATATGTATGAGCACATCCATCCACAGATACACACGCATTCACATACACCTTGAACAACACATTGAGACCTGATGGCTACTTTTTAGATAGTAAAGGAAAAAAATGAAAGGGAATTGGAGATAACGGGATGGATAAACAACATGCCATACATCTCCAAGAAACTGAATTTGGAGTCCCAGAGCCCACATAAAAGCAGGAAGCTGGTGGGCTTCTGCAACCCCAGGATGCCTGTGGTGAGAAGCCAGGAGGAGACGGGAGAGTTTCCCAGAAGCTTGGACCAGAGCATGAACAAGGCAAGAACCATCCTCCAATGAGATGGAAGGTGAGGACCCACCCAAAGTTCTCCTTTTACCTCCACACACTTCCCATGACATATACACACTCTTCAGATAATAGATGCCTTAAAAAGTTGAAAAGAAAAAGCATAAACATCCTGCCACTAACAAAAACCTTCTTGTAGAATTTTAAGAATTTATCTTCATTTTTATAATTTTAAGTTGGCAATACAATCATAGGGGAGAATACTGTCAAAGACACTGGAGAGAAACCCTGCAGGTGGTGTCTTCCTCTAAACCGCCTCCTTTCTTCTTGTTCCTTCCTTCAGAGCTCATAGTGACAGGTTAAGAAGTCTAAGACAGGGCTGGAGAGATTGCTCAGTGGTTGAGGCACTTGCCTCCAGTGCCTGGGGCCCTGGGTTCAGTTCCCCAGTACCCACATAAGCCAGACCTACAAGGTGGTGGCCCTGGTGCTCTCTCTCTCTCTCTCTCTCTCTGTGTCTCTCTCTGTGTCTCTCTGTGTCTCTCTCTCTCTCTGCTTGAAAATTAATAAATAAAATAATATTTTAAAAAAATAAAAAAAAATAAGAAGTCTAAGACAGTTCTATCGTACCACTGCCTGGCAGAGCAGAATTCAATCGTGCACACAAGTGATGGTTTTCTTTTTTTAAAAAAAAAAACACTTTATTGATTCATCGGATAGATAGAGGAGTATGCTGATATGGCTGTGACAGGGTCTCTTGCCACTGTGGACAAACTCCAGATGCCTGGGCCACTTTGTGTAACTGGCTTTATGTGGGTACTGGGGGATATAACCCAAGACAGCAGGCCTTACAAGCAAGCTCTCTAGGGCACATTTTTCTAGAGTAAGAAAAGACAGGTCAAAGTTAATTTCATCTCTTAGTCAACCTGCCATAAGGAACATGTTATTTCAGCATAAAAGACACCTAGAAATATTAATGACATATCTTCCTGCAAAGACTTTGGGGATCCAGTGTCTACTTCATAAAATACATTTCAATCACACTGGGAACATTCTGTGTGGACAGTGGTCCCCGCAGAGGACTGCGTTGCTTTCATGTTCATAAAGTGGGTGAATGTTTAAAATGTAATATAATTTTCTGAAATATATACATATAACATATAACCAATTTTTTACCATTTTAAATATTGTTAAGATATAAGTGTACATTATATAAAATAGAAACTACAAAGAGAACTTTTAGATCAGTAGGGTTCTACCTTAGTGTTTTAATATAAGTAGATTATAAGAACAGGTATAGTGATTAACCTCCAGGAATAAGTATATAAATATATTTTCTTCAAACACTTATAGACCCTCATATGTTGCTTACATTAAGTTTGGACAGTGTTTGTATGTCAATCATAGCTCAACAAAGTGGTATTTTAAAAAGAAACAGAATCGCTGTTTCCCCCAAATAAAAATAAAATAAAGTGTTTAATAAAAAAACTGTTTAAAAAAGCATTTAATCACCATTTTCAAGTAAATAAAGAAAAGCAAACTTATAGATCTTATAACCAAACATACCATGCTATTAAATATGTATTTGTTTTTGAAATGCTCTTCTCTTTCCCTTCCTTCTTCCCTTCCTCTGCCTCCTCTCTCTGCTCTGCCCTCTCTCCCTTCCTTTCTCCTTCTCTCTCTCTCTCTCTCTTTCTCTCTCTCTGCTCTTGTCAACAACTGTCTTCTGTTCTGGGTCGATTGTTTGATTTAAGCTGAGGGCTGCTGGGTGGGTACAGAGACTGGCCTTTGGAAACCAGGGCCAGCTTGCTTATTCTGTGCCCGGAGCCAATTTGTGCCTGCATACAGCTGTGTTTGGATATGTAGATATGGTACAGAAATTTGGGAAATTACCACGTGAAATTATTGTTTATCTTTTCTTCTCTGGGGGAACAAAGTTTTGAATAAGCTTTTCATTGCTGAATAAAACTCTCCGTGTCTGCCTAACTATGAAAGACGCATTATAAAAGCCATGGAAAGAACAAGGCTAGGGGTTCAAGAATGTTCCCTGGGAGTCTCCTCCTAACTCCAGAACAGCAGGGAGGAGCTCTCAGACCTGCCAGACCTCAGCTCTGTAGATTAAGAGGTGGAGACCAGGGATTTGTGGGTCTGTAAAAATGTTATATTTCTTGACATACATCAGGGCTACATTAAAAAAAAAAAAAAAAAAAAAAAAACACCTTCTTGCAAGACAATTAATCTCAGTAAAAAGAAAATGTGTGGGCCAGACCTGACTGTACAGGCCTGTATTCCCAGCTACTCGGAACATACAAGTTCAAGGCCTACTTGGGCTACAGAGAAAGTTCTAGGTCAGTGGGCAACTTACTGAGTTCCTGTCTTAAATGAAAAATAAAAAAAAAAAAACTGAGTGAAAGAGGGGGTGGAAAGATTGTAAGAGCCATGGTGGGGGAGAATATCCAGAGACATCGCCCCCCTCAGCAACAACACACAAAGGGGGAGGGGGAATCTGGTTACCTCTTATACAATTCATAACCCCCTACCCCATGGACAGATCCAGTATGCACACCGAGGAAGGCTCCCAGTGGGTTGGGGACAGAGAGGAGGAAAATGGGGCACCACCATAAGATTTGCTCATACAATGTATCTAATTATTGATACTGAAGACATTTTAAAAAACCAGGCTGGGGATATAGTTCAATGGTATACACCACCTGGCATTCAGAAGCTTCTAGGTTCTCTGTACTAGAAAAGAAAATGTATCATGACTGCAGTAAACATCCTGACATCAGATGATTGATGGCCAGGATTGGTAAACCGGGGCTCCCAGAGCCAATGAGCTAAGGAAGGAGCAGTTTAGTATTCTTGAATAGTTGGAAACCTTGACATTTCTATCAAATCAAATTTCACTGCCCAAATTTAAGTTGTATTCGAGCATAGCTTCATGTATTTGTGTGTGTAGCTGCTTCCAAACGACAGAAGTCAAGTTGAGTAGGTTCCACCCTGGTCTTAAGAACTACTGAGCCCAAAAATCTTTACTTTCTGACCCTTTCTAGAATATATTTGCGGTCAATTGATGTCCTTTGAAAAGAAATGGTAACTTGCAAAAAGAATGGGTGGCATTTATTAAGGCCTTTAGAAGATGTCAGATACTGTCTAAGAGATGCTGGTTTTAAAAAAATTTGTTTATTTGCTAGGAGAAAGAAAAATAGGAGGGCTGGAGAGATGGCTCAGTGGTTAAGGCACTTGCCTCCAGTGCCCAAGACCCCAGGTTCAATTCTCCAGTGCCCACATCTCTCTCCCTGTCTCTCTCTCTTTGTCTCTCTCTGTCTCTCTGTATTTCTCTCCTTGAAAATAAAGAAATAAAATATTTAAAAATAATAATACACTGCATGGTGGTGGCGCAGTTTTAAAAAAATTTTAAAAAAAGAAAAATAGGAGAGAGAGAGAGAATGGGTACATCAGAGCCTCTAGACACTGTAAACGAACTCCAGATGCATGCACCACTTTGTGCATCTGTCTTTACTTGGCTACTGGGTAATTGAATATGGGCCATCAGACTTTGCAAGCAAGTACCTTTAACTGCTGAGCCACCTTTCCAGCCTCAGATGCTGTTTTATTCAACATATGGCTGACTGCTTTAGGAATTAGGTGTAGTGAGCCTTAAGTTCACAGATAAGGCACACCAGGCTTGCCCATACCAGGCCCCTCTGACTTGTCAAGCTGCAGAAAAATGTCAGAACCGGAATTTGATCCAAGACTGGCAGTCACAGAGTTGTGTCTGTACACAGCCCTCCAGAGCACCAGAAGTATGGATGCCTCTCACCAATGAAAGGCCAGTCTGCGTAAGGGATTGCTTACCCACAAAGTTATTGAAGCCAACAGGATTATACCAAGGACTGAGTGTGTGTGTGCCTGTGTGTGTGTTGTGTATGTGTGCATGTGTACTTACAGACCACAGGACAACCTCAGTGCTATTCCTCAGATTCCATCAACCTTTTATGACAGAGTCTCTCACTGGCCTGGAACTCTCCAAGTAGGCAAGACTGGCTGGACACTGAACCCTAGGGGGTGCTCCCGCATTGCTCCCCATTTCTGGGGAGACACATAGCACCACACATGGATTTTTGGAATCAAACTTAGGTAACCCAGACTTGTAAGGCAAACACATTAGCTACTGAGTTTTCTCCTCCTAGCTACAAAGGATCTTAAAATAACATAAGCAACATCAATCTATAACTTAAATCTGTCCGTCTATAGACTACAGAGCACACTCGAGAGAAGGTCTCATCTGCAATCACAAACAGCACATCACAACAGTAAAGAAGCAGTGAGATGGATTCAGTGCTTTCAGAACTCTGACCCATTAATGGGCCATGGCTCATCCTGGATGAAATTGTCACCTGTATAGACTCAGAGCAAAGGTAAGAGGTTGTACTAAGCCCTTCGTGAAACCAAATGACTCCACTTAAGGATATTTCTTTATGTGAGTGATTATCTCCTCTCAAATGATTGGTGTAAAATAAATCTCTTGTAGCCCAGGCTGGCCTTGAACTTGCTATATAGGTGAGGAAAACCTTGAACTCCTGCCTCCACCTCCTCAGTGCTGAGATTACAGGTGTGTGCCATCATAGGCTTTTACAAATGTACTTACTTGACAGAATTAAAGAGCAGACAACCCTACCTTGATCCCTTTTAATTTAATTCTTAAATTTATTGGCCTATAGAATCTTAAAGTCTAAGAACCTCTGGCTTCTATATCCTTTAACCCATGAATTCAAGTTCTAGAAAATTATTTTCCAAAAAGTTGTATTATGTAAGAAACAATCTATAAACAAAAAAATACAACATAGAATAATTTTTGAAAAGCAACATTTCAAAACAAATTCATATGATGCTTAAGTCACAGGATAGTCACGTAATAAAATTATAAGTAGCCTTTCAAAATCTCTTTTGTGTTTTATGTACAAATTTTCACAATGTACTGTTAAGGGGGAAACAAACTTTATTAAAATTGAATACATTATGTTAATACATAAACATAATCATATATAAAACTATGCCTCCATTTATTTACAGTGATTTTTTAGATCAGGAATCTTTCCTTCAAGTGACCCCTTTTCCATAAATACCATTCAGTAGAAGAGAATTCCATTTCCTGGCACCTTTGTCCCCCCTTCCTCTCTCCCATTCTCTCTATCCTTCTGTCCTTTGCTTCTGTCCTGGGAGAGCTCTGGATATCGATGGCGTGGCTTTCTGTGCTGTCAGATCCGCAGTTAACAGTGTGAGAAGCTTTGATCCCGCCTGATGTTTACTTTCATTGCGGCCCTTCCCGTTCCCTCCTGCCAGGGATCGATGTGCTGGCATCTCTCTGCGGCCCTCCACTGCTGCTCTGACAGGCGCTGTTTCCCTATCGGAATTGCCAAATCACTTTCTTCTGAGTACCTTGCTAAAAGAACATTCTTGAAGGTTTCCTCTGAATGACACTCCTCAGAATAGCACTTTCTTTGCCCTTGACCTTGAGCAATTTTAGTAGATGGTTTCCTCTTCACTGAAGAGCGGTTTCAAGGGACTGGGTGTCTGCTGACAGAAGGAGGAGGAGGCCTTCTCCTCACGCCTCCTCTCTCCACCCACAGAAGATGGTTGTCAGTAGGCACCTCTCAGAGCCATCGAGGGTGGGTGACTTGACTTCATGCTTCCATCTTCCTTACCGGTTGAGTCTCTGTCACCATGAACCAGGAAGGATGACAGACACCCAGGCTGGAAGGTCATGAGGCATCTGAGTGTCCCTTCTGAACCTCCTTTCCCCACTGTTGGGCTGAGTTGTATCCCTAGACAGTCATGTTGAAATCCTAACCTGACTTAACTTCCGAAAAAAAAGTCCTAGATATAATTAGTCAAGAGTATCCTATTCGAGTAGTTCCTAATCCACTGTGAATAATGTCTTTACAAGGAGGCATTTGGACACAGAAAGACACACAGGGAGAATGGCATGGGACGATGAAGGCCTTGATAGAGGAAGGCCAGTGATGGCCCATCAAACCAGCAGAAGCCAGGAGAGTTCTAGAACAAATGTTCTCCCACAACCACCAGGGAGAAGCAATAATACCAACACCTTCATCAGCGTCCTGAACAGAGACCATGAGTTTCTGTTGCTGAAACTGCCCAGCTGTGGTAACTTGTTACAGCAACCCTACAATACTGATGCCAACGTTTGGCCCAGGTAGCTGATCAGTCCTTGGTCTCCTGAGGATTCATCTTTGCATTCATGTCAACACATTGACTGTCCATGGCTCCTCAGAGGTGCTGAGCTGTTTCTCTCCCCCACAGTCCCTATGCGCAGAACCTCCCTCCATTCCCACACTGCCCTGCACATCTGGCCTGTGCAGACCAGGCTTCTCCTTGGCTTTGAGACTCAGTCCAGATGTCCAGAGTTATCCTGAGCAGATGCCCATTACAGTGACTGTCATGGTGTGATCCAGGTGTCCCCCACAAACAAGTGTATGTGTTCTGATTGATTGATCCTCAGCTGATGGCAGTTTGGGTTTTACAACCTCGCTGGAGCTGTGTTGCTAGGGGCGGGCTTATGGGGTTATAAACCAGCTTCCCCTTGCCAGTGTCTGGCACACCTTCCTGCCGCTGTTTCCAGTGCTATAGTGGAGGTGATGTCCACCCCACTGCTCATGCCATCATTTTCCCTGCCAGGATGGAGTCTCCCCTCGAGTCCATAAGCCAAATAAACCCATTCCTCCACAAGCCGCATTTGCTTGGGTTCTTTCTGCTCAGCAACTAGAAAGCTGACTGCAACAGTGACCAACCAAACCCTTTTCCCTAGAGCTGAGGTGGTTCCTGGAATGCAGGACTCTCAGGGCTGAAACCAGGAAAGTCCCTGGCAAACTGGGTAAGGTGGTCTCTCTTGCTTTCTCAGTAGTCCCATAATTCCTTGTGCATCTCTCAAAAATGTACACCCCCCCACCGTACCCCCTGGAGCTGGAGAGATGGCTCAGAGATGAATGCTCTTGCCTGCAAAACCTAACAACCAGGGCTTGATTCACCAGTACCCACATAAGCCAGATGCACAAAGTGGCCCATGTGTCTGGAAAGTGTCTGGAGTTCATTTGCAGAGTCTGGCTTGCCCATTCACATTCTCTCTCTCTTTCTCTCTCTCTCTCTTCTTTCCCTCCCTCCCTCCTTGCAAATAAATAGATAAAATATTTTAAAACATGTGTTTTTTTTTCCCGAACCTGTGATGTGGTGATCTGTTTTACAGTAGGGTGGTGAGCTCTATTCAGACCCACCCTGGGTCCCAGGGTCCTGTCCAGCATCGTCTGAGCAATGCCCCAATACCTCATCATAGCAGGTGCTCAGTTAATGTTCTTAAGTGAATGAGTGCTGGAAAAATCAGCACAGCTCCTCCAGGTAACCCCCTCTTCTGTCCGCATGTGCATCTGCTCATGGATTTGCCATCCATGGGTAGCTGTGTTCCTGCGCCATTCTCCGGTTTACAGCTTTTTGTCCCCCTTGACTAAGGAGGCATAGTCTCACAGTGATATGACTTTAGAAGTACACCAAAAGCAAGTTAAAAACACTAAATAAATGAATTTTGCAAGAATCAACATGTTAAATTTATCAGGTTCCTTGAAAAGATAAATTTCATTGGAAGTTGATTGTTGATGTTATTCACATGAGAAATTGGTAGAAATGCTCATTTTACCTGTGTGCACATTTGTGTACACACATGCGCATGTATGCACGTGGAAGCCAGAGGACAACTTCAGGATGACATGCTCAGGGACACCCTCCACCTTTTTGTGGAGACGGGGCTTGCCGCTCACTGGCACCTGGGCACCCTCCTGTATCAACCTCCCTATACCAGCATTGTCCCCATAAGCCAACATGCCAGATACATGAGGGTGCTAGGGGTCAAAGTCAGGTCCTCATGCTTAGAAGGCAAGCACTTTACTGTCTGAGCTATCTCTCCAGTCCTTAAATTCACTTTTTTTTAATAGATAGTACATGAACATAAAAGTGATCAACTACTCCCTAAGTGATGATTAAACAGCATCTGCTAAAAATCAATGCCATCTAGCTCTCAAAATTTCCTAAAAACAATGGGGAAAAAATCTCTTGTAGAAAATATTATTTTGGTAATTTTTAAATGCATTTTGTAGCATACAAGTGTTATGCATTTAAATTCTTTAAAGATAAGAAAAAATGTAAATGAATGAAAACAAAACAAAATAAAATCACAACACAGGTAAGCATCTTTATAGCAAGTAACTGTCATTCTCCAAAAGAATTAGTGATATTTTAAATGTTAATAATTATCAATGTTTGTAGGAATAGACAATGTTGTTATTATAAACAATTCTGCAAAGACTATCATTTTAGTCTTTTTTGTTGTTGTTGCTGTTGTTTTTAAGGTAGGGTCTCGCTCTAGCCCAGGCTGACCTGGAACTCACTAGGTAGTCTCAGGGTGGCCTCGAACTCCTGGAGTGTTGGGGATTAGAGACTTGTGCCACCACACCCATCATATTAGCTTTTTTTTTTAAATAATTTTGTTTCTGATTATTTCCACAGACAAAATCCTGAACAGTGAGTTTTTTAGGTTAAATCATGTTTTGAAATTCTTTTAATTCCAATATCCCATTTTTTTTCCTAGCCTTGGAGAAATTTTTTAAAAGCAGTAACAAGGATCATTGTGTACAAACTTGTATATTTATTTTCACATTCTTTTCTAATTTTCACAAATGAAAGATAATTTCATCAGAGACAAAAAAAAAATCTTTGTCATGTGAAATGTTCATTTTTACCTAACAGGGAATTAGGGTGAAGATGTTACATCTCAAATTAGACCTAAATTTTTTCTTTTTACTTATACCACTTAGCAGTGAAAAAAAGTTTGAAAATGCCAAAGGGAGTTAAGCTGACGAGTTAAGAGTACCAACCCAACAGTGTTTGTAACTGTTTCACTAAAGAAACATTTCCAAATCTTGCAGTAAAAGAAATAGTTGGAAAGTCAGCCTTAAACTTGATCCCCCAGGAGCGGGCTTGGCAAGCCTGTCAACATCTTTCTTGTAACTCAAGGAACATCGCAGATTCCAGGAAGCCTCCGTGCATCTTGCAACCCAGACTCTACCCCATGAATCTTTCTTTCTTCTGAGTTTACGACATTTTCTAATTTTCATAAAACATCATACAAATCCCCTTACTGCCGTCTATCTCCCCATCATAAAAGTGCCATTTGGATTTATGGCTCCCCCACAGTCAATAAAGCCTTACTTCTCAAGAAAAGGGGAGAAGAATCTGGAACCACTTCATGAAGTGTACCTAATAATAATATGTTAACAACACGCCACGTTATCCTAGCTCAGCTGAGGAGGAAGCTTGCTGGGGACTTGGCTGACTGATATAAAATCACATTCTTCAGGAAGGGGTGTTGGTAAGGAGATCAGTGGCAGGCAGCTGTTCCTGGAGCTTTGGGGGAAAAAAAGACTTATTTTGGGACCAGAGTTCAGAACCTTCTCACAGAGGGACACTATAGAAAACTCTAATTTTGAAGTAACTGGAAAATTTTCTAGGCAAATAAATGCATAGGGGGGAAACCCCTCTCATTCTGAGGGTCTTCTCTCTATTTAAATGTACTCTGTACACATCAGTTTCACTGTAATGTGAATTTGCACTTATTACCCAGAAATTCTATACACATAAAATGATTCCATTCCTTCCAAGTTTTCTAATGAGAGCTCCATCCCTTTGCCCATTCTAAAAGCTTTCTAAAGACCCTTTTAGAAATGAAAGGTGATATCACCGAATGTGACGTTTGTTTACAAGATAGTAGGATCCCGAGCTTCCAGAAGGCTCTGGATAAATAACAACCTAGAAAACATGCCGTGCATTTAATAGAAATCGGGGCCCATCAATTTTACAGGCTCTTCAAGGAGAGTGTAGAATTCTAATGATGCTAATGAGAATTTGATGTTGACAGAAGATTTATGTATAAATAACAGTGGCCAGAGAGATTGTGAAATCAGCTGCTGGCTTGTCAATACCAGCCCCACATTAGGTCTCGCCATGAAGATGACCAACAGTGGTCTCCACATCCGTGATAAATATCAACGAGGACCCTGCGCTGTGCCCAGTAGCACATTTTGTCAGTGGTCCTAAAAGACGTGTATCAAGTTGCCTGCACAATCCTGATAGCCAGGGCTTGATCTATCTAATTCAGTCAATCAAATCTGCACTGTGGTCCTCAGGGTGCTAAGATGGCTTCGGTCACGCCCTGTTGATGGATGGTGATACGTCATGCTGTGTGCATCCAGGTGACTTGGACAGGGGACTCTGGAAAGGAGTGAGGCTGGCCCGGAACTCACTATATCTCCACCTGATTCTCTCTCATGGCCCCCTGCTCTCAAGAAAGCTTACTCACTAACCCTAACCCTAACCCTGACTCCTTAGTGAAGATAGTGATGGCCTCTGATGAACACTGACTCCTTTTCAAACACCTCAGGCTCTGATGGTGGAAATACAAGCGGAGCTCTGTTGACAAGCTAGAGTGTGGGCCCTTCTAGAGCCAAGGCTTCTGCATCCTCAGGAACAATATTGTAGAAATGTTACTTCTCTTCTGCCCATCACAGGAGCATCTGCTCAGCCAGCATCTCACCCAGGTATTAACCACCTCCTGTACACCTGGCACGGGATCTTTAGTGACAGATGGAGACACCCACCCACGGGGATGCCCAGGTTCAATTTTCACTGTTCTCCCTGAGGAGACCCAGAGATGACCTGGGTGGTAAAACATGAGGACTGATGGTGAGGCTGCACTGACGAGCAAGGAGGACCCAAAACAAAAAGAGCTGAAGAGATGGTTCAGTGGTTGAGTGCTTGCCTGTAAAACCTAACGACCTGAGTTCGATTCCCCAGTATTCCTGTACAGACAGATGCACAAAAGGGGTGCGCACATCTGGAATACGTTTGCAGTGGGCAGAGGCCTTCCTTGGCATACCTATTCTCTCTTTGGCTCT
Source organism: Zapus hudsonius (assembly GCA_004024765.1). NCBI lineage: Eukaryota > Metazoa > Chordata > Mammalia > Rodentia > Dipodidae > Zapus > Zapus hudsonius. Next base: position 14,420 of record PVHP010043254.1, read on the forward strand.
GTGTTTGTCTCTCTCTCTGCTTAAAAATAAATTAAGAATATATATTTTTAAAAAGCACAAAAACCTCATGAGGAACTTACATGGTCTCACTTCCCTATTTACTTTGTTTCTTGTGATACCTGATACCTAATACACTAATTGTATACTATGCAGTGATGCTAGTTTTGGCATAGTCCTATTAAATGTGTTATAAAGACGTTATGGGA
>PVHP010043255.1:0-14429 GCA_004024765.1 Zapus hudsonius
CATGACCAAAAAAAGGAGGGTATCACATATCACATACTTTGCACCAGAGATGGATATGCTAACCATCTTGACTAAACTATTTTTATGTATTTATTTGTAAATAGACAGAGAGGGAGGGAAGAAGAGAGAAAGAGAAAGAGAGGGAGAGAGAGAGAGAGAGAGAGAGAGAGAGAGAGAGAGAGAGAGAGAGAGAGAGAGAGAGAGAATGGGTACACTAGGACCTCCAGCCCCTGCAAAGGAACTCCAGAAGCATGTGCCACTTTGTGCATCTGGCTTTACTTGGGCACTGGGTCGTTAGGCTTTGCAGGCAAGTTTCTCAACTGCTGAGCCATCGCTCTAGCCCTTGACTGAACTATTTAGTTCATATGTAGATCAAAACATTGTATTGGACATAAAGCATACAAGTCTGACATTAAAAAGGAAGAGATTGAAGAGACATACAGGGAGAATGCCATGCGAAGAGAGAGGCAGAGAGTGGAGTGAGGCAGCCCTGAGGACCAGCAGCCTCCAGCAGGAGTGAGAGAAAGGGAGGAGGTCCTGCTGAGACATCAACTCCAGATCCCAGGCCTCCTAAACTGGGAGAAAATACAGTCCTGACGTTTTGTTTCAGCCATCCTGTGTGTGGTAGTTTGTCACAGGAAGCTAACACTACCCTTGGTGCCCCGCATGGCACTGCCCAGCCCTTTAGCCATGAGATCGTGAACACAGGGCTTCTGAAGAGATTCCTTTGCCCATCAAAGATTGTGTTTGAGGTTCTGTGAGTCTGGTCCGAAGGCTTAACAATCCAAAGCTGCCAAGACGAGGAAAGGTGATTTTATTCCTTACAGCACTGTGGGGATTTGATTGAAATGCCCCCTCCCCCAGGAGCGGCTCATATGCTGGGAGCTTGGTTCTCAACTGGTGGTGCTATTTGAGGACCTAACTGGAGGGTCACTGGGAATGGTCTTTGGGGTTATAGCTGACCCTGGCCCCTTCCGATATTCCCTTTATTTGCTTCCTCTCCATCAGGAGGCAAAGAGGCTCCTGTCACGATGATGTTGCCCTCAAACCTAAACCCAACTAATCATGAACTGAACCCTGTGAAGTCATGAGTAAAAGAAACCTTTTCTTCTTTAAGTTATCTTATCAGGTCTTCCAGTCACAGAGATGAAATAGTAACTGATCCAGTCACTCTCCATGTTGAATGCTGAGTTCTTAACTTCCTAATGACTTTATTTTGGTTGATGAGAAAGCTAATGTATTGATTGCTTTATTGGTTGATTGCCATATTCTATACGAAAGGCTTAAGGGAGGTTCAGAATGATCAGGGGCTGTTGTCATGTGCTAATGGAACAGCCTATGATTCCTGCGTAGAAACTGGGAGAAAAGTACCGTTGCAAGCTAAGGCATGTGGAGAAGTTGAAGCTAAAGACGAGTATGTGCTTTGATATGAAAGAAAAGTGGGTGCTCTGGCTACTCAGAAAGTAGAGATGACAGATCATTTAAGAAGAGGGAGAACAGATGAGAGCAGCTAGTTCCCTGAGAGACAGCTGAGACAATCGGCCTTCTAGAAATAAAGCTTTCGTTTTTTAAAAAAAAAAATTTTTCTTCATTCATTTTCAAGAAGAGAGATACAGAGAGAGAAAGAGAGCACCAGGGCCACCACTTTGTGGGTCTGGCTTATGCGTGTCCTGGGGAATAGAACCAGGGCCTTAGGCACCGGAGGCAAGTGCCTTAACCTCTGAGCCATCACTCCAACCCTAGAAATAAAGCTTTCTAAATAGAGTTAGTTCTAACACCATGCCAGGTGCCACGGTGGGGGGTCCCAAGCTGAGGGGGGAAGAGAGAGAGGGAGACAGAGACAGAGACAGAGAGAGAGATCTAGAAATCTGCAGAACAAAGTGATGGGTCCTTTTGTGAGTTTCTTGGGGGACAGGGTGTGTCTGAGCACAGACCACATAAAGAGGGTGGGAGGAGAGGACCTTAAGCCAGGGGGCCTGGGTAGGGGTTGGAGGGAGCAGGAAGGCACACAGATAAGAATGGAGGGCATCTGGACTTGAGGGCCTGGTCTTTTCCAAGGCAGCAGGGAGTCTCTTAAAGTGACCATATCTATGTTCTAACAATTGTATAGAGACCTATGGGCTTCTGGGTTTCCTTCACTAGGAGAGGGGATTCGGGAGGCCTCACTAGAGACATGGAGCTGGGGCTGGGGGACTCAGGCAGGGGACCCGTATGATCTGGGTGTTATAATTCAGGATCAGATGTTTTTAATTTTCATTCAGTGAACCCGAACCCCCTGCATTCAAACATTAGGGAAAGTCTTGTGCCTTCTCAGATAGCTTTTGAACTTGATTAAGGGGTGGGAGGCAGCAACTTAATGGGGTTCACGAAGAAAACTATAACCCGTCCTCATTTCACTCCTAGAAGTCATGTAATCTTGGGGTTCTGAAACTTGCTGTGGTGAAGAGAGTAAGGAGAAAAAGCAGGACAGTTGTTGACAGGAAGAGAGGAGAGAAGGGAATGATGACCAGCCACACTTGAGTTCTAGCCAGAGAGTATGCACTTAGGAACATAGGACATATTCTAAGAAAAACCTAACAAGAAGGTTTTTCAATGTTAGCACAGAACTTTCATCTACATCTGACCTCCTGGTGCCCCAAATTGCACAAGACCCTGGGGACAGGGGGGCTTTGCTCCCTCAGGAAAAAGGACATTATCTCATTCTGTGTCAAGACCTCGGTTGACGTCAGAACTGCTTTCCCCGCCTCTCACTGGCCTTTCAGAAATCCTTGCTTTCAGATCCCTTGGAAGTCCCATCCTTCAAAGAGACAGGTTTATTGCTCTTATCCTGCCATCACGTGCCCCTCTCCTAGGCCCTTAGAAAGTCAGAGTTGTAGGAATGACAGGGGGGATACAAATAGTTACTTCCTCATACCCACCCAGTAGCTCATGATGACACAAGAGAGGGAAGAAAAGGGCCAGGCCATGAGCCAGCCCTGTGCCAGTCAGCAGGGCACAGGGGACTGTGTGCCCACAAAGCACAGGCGAAAGGTCCTCCTCCAGAATCACATTTCACTGACACGTTCAACGTTGGTTCCTTGCTGCTGGGCCCCAGTTTTCTGTGTGAGGTAAATCTGTTTCCCACGCCATAGAAGGGGCAGAAAGGATGGAGATGCCATGGAAAAGTGGTCAGAAACTCAGAAGTCCTTAAAAATTCTAAGGGAGTGATAAATTTATATTGGACAAAATCATTGATTGTCAATTCCCCACACACAAAAAAATCCTCCTCCTCTTTGTCTTCCTCCTCCTTCCCTCTCCCCTTCCTCTCCTGCCTCCTCTCAGACTCCTCAGTGCTCAGTTACGGGTATGTGCTGCCACACACCTCCATCCAGGACACTATGATCCCTTAGTTACCCAAGCTATTAAAACCTTCCCTTTTTACCCCTTATCCAATTTACTCACCATATCTCTTGAATTTACCTCTGAAATACACCTCCAACGCATGCTTTTACTTAGTGACAAACCTCAGTTTCCACACTTGAAAATAGAAATACACACCTACTTCCTAGGGTTGTTTCAATGATGAAGTGTGATATGCAAATGAAACCCTTAGCACATCATTAGTACTGTTACTTGTGAGCTCAGAAGTCCTTATTAGTATCCCAGTGGTCAGCCTCCTTCAAACTCTCCCCAACTCGGCCCAGGATCTTTCCAAGTCTCCTGCTTGCCTCCTCTGGAAATCCCTCTTCTTCCCGGCCAGCGAAGCATCCTTGCTCCTGAAGCACGACTGAAGTGCGAGCTTTGCCATATGATCCTTCCATCCAGAGTTTCTGGTCATGGCTGATTGCCTCTGACAGAATTGAGATTCCTCAAACTAATATCCCAGCTCTCGTTTTCTGATTCTACAATTCAACACACAAATCCCACATTGCTGAGCCACCTCCGACTGCCTTTTCTCTCTCTTTCAACCTCTATTGCTTTTGAGATTCTTGCTAATTTTCCCTTCCCTCACTTTCCCTTCTTCAGCCTCTGCTCCAGAATCTGGTGTTTTTTTTTTTTTCCTCACAGAAGCAATTAGATTTCAGATAGAACAAACTGTAGCCACGAGCAAAACAATAGGATTTTTATCCACATAGCAGGTGGGGGTCCTGTGATGATTAAGTTTTGATGTCAACTTGACCTTTCAAGTAATCTTGGGTGGGTCTCTGAGGATGTTTATAGGAAAGCAGCCTCTCAGTAGGGGGCAGGATGTAAGGAAGTTCAAAGAAGCTAGAAGTAAACATCCTTTCCTGTGTGGGCAGTGCAGGAAGGAAATTCCAGAGACTCAGGAAGCCATTAAGTCTGGGAAAGGGTTGCAAGACCCCACCCTAAGCCTATATATAAAGGGGAAGAAATTCTCTCTTTAGCTCCTGCCCATTTTCTGTTCTGTGTGTGGTGTTGGTGATGGGTTTCTCTCTCTGCTTGGACCTGTGAAAGATGGCCAGCCGCTTTTGCTGTTACGGAACTTCCCCTGAATCTGTAGTTTCAATAAATACTTTCCTCCCCCAAATTGTGCCTGGTTTGAAGATTCATCCCAGTGGCGTGTGGCTATGACAGGTCCTGAGGGAGGGAGCATGCCCATATTACTGGAGAACTTATTCTCTTTCTTCTTTGTATCAATTCTCATGTCTGCATTAGTGAAATCCCAGACTTTTCAGCCACTTTAGTAGGGAAAAACCTACTGGATCTCAAGTGGGACATTAGAAATTTCCGTTTTTTCTTGCTTTGGAGATTGCTTGATTTGATCATGAGGGTGGGGAGATAAATATGAGGCATATCAACATGTGAGAAGTTTCCCCAGGCATTTCAGTGAGTTGTACAGTTTGTACCATCTTTGTCGAGGAGATGTAGAAGCACAGGAAGTGGCACCTGTCTTCCCTCCTGGTCATGGATGAAATTGCCACAGTTCTATAAAGGATCTAGAAATAAAGAAAGATGGATTTTGCTTGTTAATTCCATTATCAAGTCTTGTTTACCTACAATGTAATTTATAAAACTGATAGTCTGAATGTCTTTCTTTTTCTCCCTTATGTTAGTCTACCTAAAAAAAAAAAAGTAAAGAAACTAAAAATTGACAACTTCTAATTGGTACATAAAGGGAAGAGGCATTTGTTGTGGGGAGGAGGTGAGAGAGGATGGAGTTGTACAGAATGGCAGGACCCTAGCAAAGTAACTGGCGGATATCATGCAATATCCCTGGAATATTAGACTGACCAAGAGGAATCCTTACCTGTCCCCATTATTGCTTTTCCAGCACTTGATACAGAGAATAGCTTAGTCATTCCTAGAGATCATGGGGCTTCTAGCAATAAAGGAGGAGAATGGATTCAATGGCCCCTCTAAGCCCCTTTTCAGCATTGGTATTCAACAACTTTATGATCTCAGAGGATTAATCTGTCCTCAGCAGATCATGTTTACAATTTGCTTCCTGTTTCCTCCCCCTCTTTCCATCTCCACCCAATTTGTATTCCCAAGGGATAGAGACTTTGAGGATAATAGCTTGAGGTGAGGCAATGCATTTGTTTTGGCTTCCACTTGGGTCTGTGTCTGTTATTAGAGGGTGGGCTCTGTCTGGCCTTCCCACTGGCTGCTTCTTTGGATCAAGACCCACTCCCCCAGGACTGTGACTCACTTCTGAGATAGAGCCCTTCTTGAGATCATGGGCTCTGGTTGGTTGTCCACAATGCCCCCCAGGGCCTGCAAGGGTGTGGGCTCTCTGCCTCCACCTTCTTCATGTCTGCATGTGACATATTTGGGTCCTTTGTGTCTCCTTATCTTCCTAGTCTTGTGCAATTTCAGATTGTATTAGTCAGGGTTCTCTAGAGGAAACAGAGTTGATAGAATGAATTATAATAAAAGGGAATTTATTGGGATAGCTTACGACAGTCCAATAGTAGCAGTCTGTAGGCCCACAGGTAAGGAACCAGTAGCTGTTCAGTCCACATAGATGGATGTCTCAGCAGTCCCAATCCAGCCCAGAAGGCCTAATGAATCCCTGGGGAGCGGCTGCTCTTCAGTCCAATATGTGAGGCCGAGGAAACTGGATTCCCATGTCCAGGAAGGGTAGGAGAGCAGGATGCGAGTGCAAGTCACGAACAAGCACCAGCAGCCGGGGGAGGAAGGAAGAGCCTCTCCTTCCCCCTAAGATTCCTTATATTAGTCTCCTTCTGGAAGGCCCACCCAGGATTACTATGACAAATTTAACTATCACAAATCTTCAAAATCCCAAAAGGAATTTGTCAATCCTTCCTGCAGGCAAACTCAGAGACCCACCCAAGGTTATTATGGGTTAGATCAAGTTGACAAACTTAACCATCACACAGCTACATCTAGCCCTGAAGAAAAAAAATAAAACAATCACACAGTAGTGTTTTAAATAAAAATGCACTAAATTCTTACTTTTTGCATTCACAGTGCTTGGAGTAAGGGGTGACATTTGTAGTCAAATGTACAAAGGACCACTAATGGAAACCTACTCTTAACACTAGTTAAAATTTTGAAATTTGAGTATTGAAGATATTCTTGCTACATCTCAGTGTTCAATAGCCTCATGAGCCCAGGAAGTATAAACAGAAACAGAAAATGTTCATTATCACTGGAAGTGGTTTTGAACAGATTGCCATAGTTTTCTTCTGAAAAATATGCACTGTGTGCACTCATATGCTCCCTTGAGCCACACTTGCATTTGATGCTCACCACAGCTCTGTGAGTCTAGCTCACCTTCTCCCTCACTGCAGGCAGCAGCAAGGGCATTTTAGGTACACCCTCAGCCACAGAGAGCAGTCATCCAGATGGTCAGTCAGTTGTAGGTACACCCTCAACCTCAGAGATTCAGTCATCCAGGAGGTCAGTCGGTTGTAGGTACACCCTTGGCCACAGAGAAGCAGTCATGAGCGCTGTCAGTTGGTTACTTTGGTTACCCTGTACCATCAGAATTCAGGGTTGAGAGATGACTTTCCACTCTCCCTCATGACCCTCCACTAAATCAATCCAGTGGTTTGCTGGAAAGAACAGAGGTGAACCTTCCTGTCTTCAGCTACCTGAGGCCACCCACATGGAATGTGGTTTGAGCTGTCCCCAGGAGAGATGGGGACAGCTCCCATACAGGTGGGAGGCCCAACTAGCTGGGAATCAGGACTAGACTGTCCCCCTGTTTGTCCTTGGAACATGTCTTCTCCAGGCTCCTGCACCCTCTTTTGTGCACAGAATGGATGGGCCAAAACCCATGGCTCCTTGAATCCCCCCCCAGGGTGCCAGATGAGCTAGGAGCTGTTTCTTTCCACCCATCCTGCTGCGTCCTGCTAGCTCCATCCACTCTCCTTTGCTCCTCATCCAGGCTTCCACAATATTTTCTTATTGAACAAGAGTTCCCATTTTCGAGGAGAAAAATGCTTGAAAAATGACCATTTTAGAACATCATTCAAACTTCTTCCAGCCCTTGTGATTTTTGATCCACTATTTTTAAAAATGCTATAAATCATTGTTGTGTTGGAGAGCTCTAAGATAACATCTGCATTCAAGTCCTTTACAGTGAGTGTGTTTGGTAGAGTCATGCCTTTTCTGGGGTGGGGGGTAGGTTTTAATGACAATTTATAAAGCAAAAACCAAGTTTTGTTAAAACTGGTCTTGAAATTTCCCAAAATTACTCCTTTTAATTTAGACCAGTTTCATGATGTAGTTCATACGCTACATAATTTACCCCTTTAAACTATAAAATTTGGCACTTTTTTGCTTATTCCAAGAACTATGTAATAATCTTTCATTTCCCCTTAAAAATCCTTTAACAATCCATTAACAATCAAATTCCAAATTCCTCCACTTGCATCTCACCATAGGCTACCACTAATCCACCCTTTCTCTTTAGATTTACCTAATTCGAACATTTCATATAGGTGCAGTTCTATAATATGTAGTCTTTTGTGTATAGTTTCTTCATTTAGCATTTCTTTGAGCTCCAAGTTTCATCCGTATTATATCAGAAATGCTGCTTAATGGATGGATCATGTTACATTTCACAGATACACCTTTCATTTGCTGATAAACACTTTAAATCATCCCCACAAAAGTTTGTGGTTGTGCCAAAGCAAAAAAAAATCATTTGTTTATCTTTGTATTTGGAAAACCATTCTGTCTTTTCCTTGCCTAATAAAATGGAGGCCAAGGTATAATTTGATGAGAGCAAAGACAGCATGATTCATTTCACTGTTTCGTTGTTTAGCACTTAGTGTTGGATGCATACATGCTAAAGGTGTGTGTGTTCATGAGCTTGGAATTCAGTCATCAATATTTCTCAAGTTTTTTTTAACATTAGAATTATCTTTAGACCTCATTAAAACAGACTTTTGGGCCTTACCCTCAGGAATTCTGATTCAGAAAGTCCAAGGTGGGGCCTGAAGCCTTAGATGCCTATCAGGGATGAAGCTGCTGGCATTGGGGCAGGCTTGGTACAGCGCGGAACTGTAATAGAGTGGTGTGTGCAGCACACCAGATGCCTCTGGTACGAATAATGAGCAGAAGAAACACTTCCACCTTCTGTTATAACAACCAGAACCACTGTTTATGGGGTGCTGGTCGACACCAGGCCCTGGGCAAAGTAATTTACTGGCACAGACTGGTTGTGTAACAGGATGATGGAAAGGAACAGTTGTCTGGCCATAAACCAGATAGCTGACTCCTGCATTACAAGGGGTAAGTTCAGTTCTAAAGAATTGATACTTAGTAACAGTATTTTTTTTTTGCTTTGGAGACTTTCTCTGAGCACTCAGTATATGCTAGATATATCTACACCCGAGGAAAATAATGTGAAAAATAATTTTAGCTGCATTATCTTACTGAATTACATGTTTTCTTGCTATTTTCTTTTATGGGTATTTTATCTGATCTTTGCAATTACATTCCAAATTCCTTGAAGTCTGGAGTAGGACTACTGGCTTTATCTTTTTTTTTTGTCCATTCATGTACCAGTTTTGACAGTTTTGATATCATTTATGGAGTGTTAAAAATGGAATTTATTTTTTTCAGAGAAGGTTTAGGTTACAGCAAAGTTAGAAGAAAAGTATTGAGTTACCTTTGAATGTCTTCTCCACCATCAGCCTTCTGTACCACACTGGCACATTTGTTCCAATCAATGAACTTTAGTTCAGACTTTACCAGCACCCAAAGTCTACCCTTGGGCTCACTTTTGGCATTGTGTATTGTGGGTTCTGACAAAGGTATACTGGCATAGGTATCATCCTGTGCTCCACCTCTCATCTTTTTCTCCAGCTAGCCTCTGGCAACCTTGGATCATTTTATTATTTCTGAAGTCTTGCTTTTCTCCGAAATGTCCTATAATTTTCTATTGTAGTTACCTTCTTACTGCTTAGAAAAAAAACAACTAATGGCAAGGAAGGGTTTATTTTAGTTTGTAGTCTGCAGGGGAAGGGATGGTAGAGCAGAGGCTGAACATCTCTTCTTGCAGCAGCAGTGGAAGAATGTAGCAAGACAGTGAGTTGAACTCTGGCAAGGGGAAGCTGGATTATAACACCCCAAAATCCACCTCCAGAAACACACCTCCTCCAGCAAGGCTCCACCTCCCAAATGACTACCAACTGGGGACCAAGCATTCAAAACACATGTCTATGGATGACATCTGATTCAAACCACCATAATTAGAATCATACAGATTAGCTTCTCTCATTTAAAAATATGTGTTCAAGATATGGCCATATCTTTATGCACTTTAGGAGCTATTTTTTTTGTACTGCATGGTATTTCATTTTTCAGATATACCATAGTTTGTTTATCCATTCATTTCATGAAGGACATCTTGGTTACTTGATTTTGACAATTATTAACAAAGTTGTTATATGCATTTGTATTGCAGATTTTTTTGAACATGGACATGCCTACTTTTCTATTTTTATTTTTTAATTTGAAATTTTTATAGATAGCTTCCATAATTATAGACCATAAACCATTATGATTCCCTCCCCACCCTCCCTCATATCTCTTCCCCCTCTCAATTAGTCTCTGTTTTGTTTCAGTGTCATCATCTTTTCCTCCCATTATGTGTAGATATTATCAGGTACTGCAAAGTCATGACTATCAAGGCCATTTTGTGTCTCAAAGTTTGCATTGTAAGCAGCCTTGTCCTTAGTTTGGCTCTTACTTTCTTTCCACCACCTCTTCTGGTCTTCTAGGTCTTCGGGACCAGGATGTACTCCCTACTGTGGAGTGGGCCTCTAGTCCAATTAGGGAGCAATTGGTTTCCCCCACAATAGACATGCCACTATTGTCCCAGTTGTCACATTCAGCCTGGCTGGCCAGTCTTAAGGCTTGCAAGGTCCACTATTATTCACCACTGTTGAGAACTTCTCTATCCCATTGAGCTGTATGCCCTGAAAAAAAAAAGACTTTTCCTAGCTTTCTGTCAGCTGATTAACAGGAGGAGGTACCAGCCCAGCTCCAGCTTGATTTCTCATTTGCAGCCCAAGAATATATGGTCTTTAGCAATAGGGTCTTATCATCTCATTCTGGGGGCAACCAAGAGCCTTGGCAATGACCTAAAATGTTTTGGGGACCTCAGGAAACTCCCTGGCCAACAACTCACTGGAAGGTATCCCATCCCCGGCACTGAAGTTTCTCTAGTAACAATCTATGGTTACTGGCTGTGCCATTGTATGAGGAAGAACATGTGGCATTTGGTTTTCTGGTCACTTAGTATGATCCTTTCCAGATCCTTTCCAGGTCCACTTTTCTGCAAATTTCATTTTCTTTACTGCTGAATATAACTCCATTGTATAAATGAACCACAATTTCATTATCCATTCATCAGTTGAGGGACGTCTAAGCTGGTTTTGTTTCTTAGCTATTGTAAATAGGGCCAAAATAAACATGGATGAACAGGTATTTATAAGGTAGTGACTAGAGTTCTTAGGATATATGCCAAGGAATGGTATAGCTGGGTCATATGGTAAATCTATTTTCAGCTGTCTCAGGAAACTCCATGGTGCTTTCCATAATGGCTGTACCAGTTTACATTCCCACCAACAGTGTAGAAGGGGTCCTATTTTTCCACATTCTTACCAGCATTTATTGTCATTTGTTTTTATTAAATTAATAAGTTTATAAGAATAATTATATACATTGTATGAGCAAATTTTGTGATGGTGCCTCCATTTCCCTCCTCTTTGTCCCCTACTCACTGGGGTCCCTCCTCAGTGCACATACTGGATCTGTGCATAGTGTAGGGGGGTTATGAACTGCACCAGAGGTAGCCAGTTTTTAGTGTTATTTTCCCCCTTGGTGTGTTGTTGCTGAGGGGGTCAATGTCTCTGGATATTCTTCCCCACCATGGCTCTTACAATCTTTCCATCCCCACTTCCGCTTGGTTCCCTAAGTCACGGTGGGTGAGTTTCAAATCTGCTTTATTGTGTGTGCCTCTGGACTTCTGCTTTGGGCATCATTGGTTTGTCTCCATTGACCTTTCATGGGTTATTTGACATGCTGTAGTGATTGGTCTCCTGTTTATCTCGTCACTTTCTCATAGGTTTCATTTGGGCCCTGAGTGAAGGCTAGGTGTGGTTTGTCTCCTGCCAGGATATCAGCCATCATCCAATGTCTTATTGGTGGAATTGAGTTGTCCCTGGCTCTCTCACTGCCTTTTGAAAAATACAAACAGAATCTCCATTGGAGAGTGAGATCAGTATAGGTTAAATGAGACAAACATTGCTATTTTGGCAAGATTCTAATGGGTGTAGCCTCTTCTGTAGCTCTCAGGTAGTGGGAATTTCCCCTTGGAAGCCCAGGTTCTCCATCCCCATAGAATTTTGCCATGGATCCTAGATCCAGTTAAGGATTTCTTGTCACTAAGCAGATCTCTTAGCCAATCAGTGATTACCTTCCTCAGTTTAGTGCTACTATTGCATAGATGAGAACTTCTTGATTTGCTGTTCTCTTCCATATAGCAGTGTGTACAGCATTCTCGTGACAACTGTCTGTATTTTATATCAGTGGTCTCTGCTTTCTCCAAATATCATTGACCAATTTCCCCTTGGCAGCTCATGTAACACCCTCCAGCACTACACATGCTACCATCTGGGAACTGTTTACCATTCTGGATCTAGCATGATCTCTTGGTGTTGGTTGAAGAGACTGTGGTTTCTTCAGCAATAGGGTCTTACCTTAGGCCTGGGGAAGGTATTCAAGAGCTTTGACAGAAGTCTGTGATGTTTTGGGGACCTGATGGGTCACTTTGATCAACAACTCAGTGTGGGAAGGAACCAATAACTGGGCCAGGGAGTTGCAGACCTGAGTGATTTTTCTTGGGGTTAGGCTTCCTCCCATTCTATTCATGGCCCCTCTTACCAGGTGGTGCCCACAGCTTCCTCAGGAGCTTACTGTATGACAGTATTGTATGGTGTCGATTCATTATTAGTTTAGTTTATTGTATAAGTTCCCGCACCATCCCATTCCTCCCCCCTCAATTTCTTTCATCCCCTGTTACAGTCTCTCAATTCACTGACAGGATTTCCTAATGTTCAGGCTTAACCTGGTTAGGAACCACATATGAGGAAGAATGTGCGGTGCTTGGCTCTCTGCTCTTGCTCCAAGTCCGTCCACTTTTCTTTAAATTTCATTATGTCATATTTCCTTTCAGCTGTGTAGAATTCCATAGTGTATATGTACCATAACTTTGATACCCATTTGTCCAGTAATGGGCATTTGGGTTGGTTCCAGTTCTTTGCTATTATGAATTGAGGTGCTCTAAACATGTTTGAGTAAATGTCTTAGTGCTTTGGCAAGGAATCTTGGGGGTAGATACCCAGTAGAAGGATAGCTGGGTCCATTGGTAACTCTATACCCATCCTGTTCAGGTGCCTTCACAATGCCTTCTATAATGGTAGTACAAGTTTTCAATCCCACCAGCAGTGAATGAGAGTTCCTTTTCTCTCACATCCTCACCAGAATCTATTGTCCTTGGATTTTTTTTTTAATGATTGCCACTCTGACTGGAGTGAGGTGGAATCTCGTTGTTGTTTAGATTTGCATTTCCTTGATTAGTGCCATTGAACATTTTCTAAATGAGAGTAAGTCATTTGTATTTCCTCTACTGAGAATTCCTTGTTGAGTTCAGTGCCCATTGTGTGAGAGGGCTATTTGATTTTTTTATTATTTAATTTTTTGAGTTCTTTGTAGGTTTTAGATATTAGGCCCCTTTCTGTGGAAGAGCTGGCATAGATTGTCTCCCATTCTGATGGTGGTCTATTGGCTTTGAGTATCGTGAGTTTGTCTGTACAGAAGATTTTCAGCTTGATGAGATCCCATTGGTTGAGTGATTATTGCACTTCCTGGGCTCTTGGATGTTTGTTCAGGAAGTTTTTGCCTACTACGAGTCGAGTTCCTCCTATTTTTTCTTCTAGGGTATTCAGAGTTTCAGGTCTTATGTTGAGGTCTTTTACACATTTAGAGTTGAGTTTTGTGCACAGTGAGAGTAGTGAATCTAGTTTCTTTTTTGACATATGTTTAGTCTTGAAGATCCTATCTGCTATCTTTTCACCAGTTGATGTTGTTGGCAACTTTGTCAAATATGAAATAACTGTAGTTGCTCAAGCTTAGGGCAGGGTCTTCAATTCTGTTCCATTGGTCTGTCTGTTTTTATACCAACGTCATGCTGGTTTTTTTTTTTTTACTATGGCTTTGATGCACATCTTTAGATCATGTATGGTGATACCTCCTGAGGAGCTTCTTTTACTCAGGATAGTTTTGGGTATCTGAGGCCTTTTCCCCTTCCAAATAAATTTGGAGATTATTTTTTTCTATGTCTGCAAATAATTAAGCTGGTATTTTTTATTGGAATTGCATTGAATCTGTATATAGCTTTTGGAAGTATTGCCAGATTCACAATATTAATTCTACTGACCCAGGAGCATGGGAGATCTTTCCATCTTTTCACATCTTTCTTGATTTTCTTCTTGAGCATTTTTATCATTTTTATGTTTTAATTATACATAACTTTTACATGCTTAGTTAGTGTTATTCCAAAGTATTTGATTTTTTTTTTTAGGCTACTGAAAATGGGACTGTTTTGAAGATTTCTTTTTCTGTATGCCTGTCATTCACATACAGGAAAACTACTGATTTTTGTGTGTTAATTTTGTATACTGCCACTTTACTGAAGGAATTTATCAGCTTCAGTAATTTAATGGTACTATCCTTTGGGTCTGTTATATATAGGATCATGTCATCCACAAAAAAGGGTAGTTTCACTTCTTCCTTTCTAATTTGTATCCCTTTTATGTCTTTAACCTGTCTTGTTGCTTGAGCGAGGACTTCAAACTCTATGTTGAAGAGCAATGGTGAGAGTGGACACCCCTTTTGTGTTCCCGATTTTAGTGGGAACTCATTAAGTCTTTCTGAATTGACTATGA
>PVHP010043256.1:0-14633 GCA_004024765.1 Zapus hudsonius
CACACACACACACACACACACACACACACACACACACACACACACAATTTCTGCAATGGCAGAAGCTAACACATCCTTCGATAGACTTTGTCCATCTTCTGTCCTTTTCTTTGTGAAGGTAGTTGTTGCGGTCAGCTTTCTAGCTGCTGCGCAGAAAGAACCCAAGCAAAAGCGGCTTGTGGAGGAATGGGTTTATTTGGCTTACAGACTCAAGGGGAGACTCCATTCTGGCAGGAAAATGATGGCATGAGCAGAGGGTGGACATCACCTCTGCCACAGCACTGCAAACAGCGGCAGGAAGGTGTGCCAAACACTGGCAAGGGGAAGCTGGCTTAGAACCCCATAAGCCCGCCCCTGACAACACAGCTTCATCGAGGTTGTAAAACCCAAACTGCCATCAGCTGAGGATCGATCTATCAGAACACATTCATTTGTTTGTTGGGGACACCTGGATCAAACCATGACAATAGCGGAGGCCCCTCCTCCATGAGAATGACTGTCACATGCCCCATGCCAGCTCACTTAGAATCAACACATCTCTCCAGAGCAGCTGAGGGAGGATTAATACACCTACCCAGGGGTTCCCAGAGGCCCAGACTTTTCCAGAACATGGACAGAGCAGGAAGGGCTTCTAGTCAGCTCTGAGCCTGCTGTCCTGGCCCAGGCATCAAAGATGGACACCGTACCCTGAAGCCAGGGTCAATGGACAGTCAGGCAGGTGCATTCCAGGCCCAGGGGCCTGGGTTGCCAGGCTCGTGAACAAAGTTCCTGGGATAAGAAGCTAGTCCCCATCTTACTGTATTTCTGCTTTTAAAAATGTTGTCTCTCTGGGCTGGAGAGATGGCTTAGCAGTTAAGGCACTTGCCTCCAGTGCCTAAGGCCCCAGGTTCAATTCCCCAGGACCCACATAAACCAGACACATAAGGTGGTGGCCCTGGTGTGCTCTCTCTCTCTCTCATCTCTCTGCTTAAAAATGAATAAATAAAAATATTTTTAAAAACGTTGTCTCCTTTTTTGCTTTGATCCTCCAGGAATCTCACTTCTAAGGCGACCTTATAATCACGATCAGCTACAGAATTCACCAGGCCAGTGAAACCTACATACAGGGCACCCTTCGTTCACAAAGCAGGGAGAGAATGCCGGCACACAGAGAAGAAACTCTTTCCTTTAAAAATATTAACTTCCGACAGTGATGGTGGAAGGAGAATGAGAAACAGAAACTTGCAAATTGCAAACTGATACCTTTGGAATATTACTCCGTTTTCCCTAAGACGGTAAATAACGATGATTAATATGGTGTCTTTGTTGTAACATTTTTCTGGCTCCACATTTATTATTAGGTCATCACAGTCTATATACTTTCAAATAGGTTTTCCTTTCATTGATGCATCTGAAAATGAAGCCAGTTGCTCTGGGCAAACACAAATTTTCCAATAATTCTTTGCAAATGTTTGCTCTTGAAAAGGGTCTTCCTGGGCTGGAGAGATGGCTCAGTGGTTAAGGCACTTGCCTCCAGTGCCTAAGGCCCGGGGTTCAATTCCCCAGGACCCACATAAGCCAGACCCACAAGGTGGTGACCCTGGTGCGCTCTCTCTCTCTATCTCTCTCTCTCTCTCTGCTTGAAAATGAATAATATTTTTAAAAAAGAAAGAAAAGGGTCTTCCTGCTGGTGCAACCTTACCTAGGTAGGTCTCCTGTCTGAGTTACTCAGGCTACTGAAGCTTTGGACACGTATCTCTGGCAAACTCCCCAAACCATCGACCTCAGTCCATCCACGGGTGAGCATCCACGCACACAATCTAAATAAATTCTATTGGCATTTATTTGTTTTCAAAGTGATGGCTCCCCATACACCCAGACACCTCCTGTGCTTGGACATTATGCTGCCCCAAACGTTCTCCTGTCTTATGAAATAGTCTCCATTCCCTCCATGCCGTGCGTGTGCACGTGTGTGTGTGTGATCCAGGTTCTACGTTTGAGAGAGCACGTGTGTGGTTTTCTCTTTCTGCACCTGGCTGGTTTGGTTCCATGGGATGAATGAAGCCCAGTCAGTCCCGTGATGTTCAGAAATTCATTTCAAATGTAGATTTCTGCAATGGCGGTTCACCCTTTGCTCAGCCACAACTACGTGATGGAGCCACACAAGAACAAATACGTCTCCGTGGCGGTTTCGTGTCTGTTTTTACATTCCCACGCAGTGTCTTCAGCTAGGAGAATAAACCTAATTTTAAAATTGCTCAGTAATCGCTGGATCACCTGAAGCTTCCCTGGGGGAACGGTTCTTTCCCCCTCAGAAGAAGATGATTTGTAAAGTCACTTTTGTCTCTAAGTCTCTGGAGATTGGCCATGGTACAGCCATTTTCAAAGTTGGAGGTCCTAAATGCTTTCACCAAATCCCACGGGGCATGGGGAGGAGGTGGCACACTCAGGAGCCTGAAGATAAACAGCTCCCGAATTTCCTCCATGGGATGGGTAGTGCGCCACTGCACAAAGCAGAACAAGCATTACTGTTTGTTCTAAGTGACAAGCAAAATGACCACCTTTCTCTTCCCTGAACAATTGGGCCTTTTTTACTAAAACGCATAAGCCTCATTGTTCCGTGAATGACTTCCACTCAGCATATGCTGCGTCCTGTGCTCATATCCTCACCCTCCTGGGGAACACTGAAGGGTGATAATGGGCAGGAGGTCATTGTGACCAACTTCAGGGAAATCAAATTAAACTCTGAGCCTCGGATTCTAGGAACCGAACAAAGAAGATGGCCCCGCCTCTTGTGCTTACCAAGTCCTTGACCTTGAACAAGTTGGCCTCACGCTCTTAGGTGGAAGGGTTCTCACCTAGGGGAAGGTTGTCTCCGAGGTGCTGGGAGTCCCTCGGCCTGGGACAGAGCTGTGGCGGTGCTGAGGTGGGAGCTTGGGTGAGATGTCCTTGTGGACTCTGAACTGAGGCTGTGCAGTGGGCACCGGGCCTCCTCACATGTGGGGTCCCTGGCATTTGGCAGGTCGAGTGAATCGCCTGACTGAGGTGACAGGTCTGAACACTTTGTTCTTCCTGACCACACATGAGGAATGTTGGGCACTGCCTGTTGGCGCTGCCACTGAGGGCACGGAGAACAGAGGGTTAAGGATGGATGAGTGAGGTGAAACCCCGATAATTCGGTAGGCGTTTCCCGGCTCCATCAACCCTGACTCCCAACCCCATGGGCCACAGAAACCAGCGTTCCCATCTCAGCATGACTGGCATTGGGTATCAGAAAAACTTCCTTGTACCCATCCCCACGGACCGTGGCTAGCATCACGTATTTCCCGCCACTCATGGCCCCCAAATGAGGGGTTCTCAGGTTGTCCCCACCCACCTATCCCAGTGCAGGCTGCCGACTCCCCACCCCCATCAACCAATCTCCTTTTCTCTTCCCCATGCCCCTGACCCCCTTTTTCCTATAAAATGTAAGTTCCCCCAATTGAATAAATAACCACGTGGATATATAATACACATTTGCTCGCCTCTGTGTCCCGCTGGACCCCCCTGCGCCATCCCCCCAGCTCTGTGGACCCCAGCCCTGAAACCACAGACAGCGGACAGCTCGCTTGGCTCCCGCCGCTTCTCCCTTTTCCCTCCACCAGTCCAGAGGAGAAAACAACAGAGGAATCCTCCCATTACATGACATTTTAGCAGAGGAAACAAGACATCTACTACAGAATGGTCCCCCCAAAGGCTAGGTCACTCTGCGTGTTTGGTAGGACATATTTCAGCTCATAACTGCCCCCACCTCTAGTGGGTTAAAGGGTGGTTCCTCAAAAGATGGGTCCGTGGCTTAATCTCCTTAAACTACAAGTTTGAACTGATTTGGAAAACCCTTGAAGCTGTAATTAAGTTAAGAATAGCAGGACGAGAGCATCTTGAATTGTCCAAGGGCCTGACACCCAATGACAGGAAGAGAAAAAGAGAGAAGACAGAGAAGGGACCAAGTGGAGACAGAGACAAGAGAGGAATGGGGTTGCAAGACAAAGACGCCAGGAACCATTGAAAGTTGGGGAGGGCAAGCAGGTGCCTCCTCTGAGAATGTGTCCCCAGGGGGAGCTGAGCCCTGCAGACCTCAGAGAGAATTCCCGTCCTGTCAAGCCCCCTCGTTTGTGTTCCTTTGCTACTTTATTTTATTTTTTTAATATTTTATTTATTCATTTTCAAGCAGAGACAGACAGACAGACAGACAGACAGACAGACAGACAGACAGAGAAAGCACCAGGGCCACCACCTTGTGGGTCTGGCCTATGTGGGACCTGGGGAATTGAACCCGGGGCCTTAGGCACTGGAGGCAAGTGCCCCAACCGCTGAGCCATCTCTCCAGCCCCCTTTGCTACTTTAAAAAATATTTTATTTATTATTTGCAAGCAGAGAGATTCAGAGAGAGAGAGAGAGAGAGAGAGAGAGAGAGAAGAGTATGGGCTCACCAGGGCCTCTAACCACTGCAAATGAACTCCAGATGATGCATGCACCACTTTGTGCATCTGGTTTATGTGGGTCCTGGGGAATTGAACCTGTGTCCTTAGGCACTGGAGGCAAGCACCTTAACCGCTGAGCCATCTCCAAAGTCCGTTGCTACCTTAAGACAATCTTAGAACCTGGCAGACTTTGCTACCTCTCAAATACCATGCTCTCAGGGACGGGGCCCCGCGTGTGTGCTGAGGTTGGAGCCGCCAAGCGCACCCCTCTGAAGGAGGGCCCGATTCTCTCAAATGGGGGCTTGTTTGTAATCAGCCATGGGCAGGCCTTCCCTGACCCATCTCCCATGTCAGGCGGGTGTCAGGGGCGAAAGCTTTTGGGGCCTTTGGAGGCCCCCCTGGCTTAGTCTTGGAAGGCACCGGACAGCTTGCCACGAGGGGCTTAGCTTAATGAGTTTCAGGTGGTGATCTCAGTTGGTCGTTATGTCCAGCTTCTTCCCATTAGTCCCCTGATTGACCAGGAAACTCTATATATTCTGCCTCGTTCCCCACAATAAAAAGCACACGTTCACCAACCCACAAGCAGTGTGTGTGTGTATTTATATGATCACTGTCCTCCGTGGGCGGCTGGGCAGTGATAGGCGGGGTCCTGCCCTGAGTCTCCCCAACCCTAGCAGGATACAGCGGCCCTCTTGGGTGGTATAAAGTGACCAGTTTCTTTTTTTTTAGACATAATTCTTTTTTTTTATTGTCCACAATGAGTTTCATTATTTAGTGGGCAAACAATGAGTTGTTATCCCCATTTCCCCAGTGACCCCTTCCCCATCCCCAATCAGCTGGATATCCTCTTCCGTTGGCCCGTCTGGATCAGTCCTTGTGGCAGGGGACCATGGATGGCCTAGGAGTCAGCCCGGTTCTCCTGGCCCAAGTGTGTTGTTACTGAGGGGTGTCATGCCTCTGGATCGTCTCCCCCACCACGGCTCTCACAATCTTTCTTGTGGGAGATCATCCCATTTCCTCCTAGAGAGGAAATCTTTTGGGTTTCTGGTTGGAGAGTTCAAATGTAGCTGTTGGGCTCCTGTGGAGTAACCACAGCCAAGCCTTTGAGAAGAGACACGATTCCAGGTCACGGCTGCGTCTGTCACAGATTTGGGAACGTTTTCTCCTTAGGAGCAAGTTCAAGAGGGCCTAGGGATCTGAGTGTTGGTCGGTCGGAAATGAGCGACAAGTCCCAGTTCTTTAGAGGGAAATTGCTTTCAGCTTCCAAGGTCCAAAGCGCTTAGCTGGCAGCACCCAAGGACAGGGCCACCTGTGCAGCCCAACAGGTTTGAGCTTTGAAACGCTGGAAAGCAAAGGCCAGTCAATGCTGCGGAAGTGACCTTGATTTTAGCAGCCGAGCAGATAATGGCCTTCCTGCTTCTGCCACTCACCCAGCCAGCTTGGCCGGTGTGGAACTGGCTTGGCAGCTGGAAGTTTGAGTCTAAGTGTGCAAGGCTTTGGCCAGAGCAAGGCTGGCCAAGAGCAAAGGCAGGCGTTGTCTTCCTCCTGCAGCTCTTAATTAGAACTCTCTGAGCACCATCTGGGTCACAAGGATGTCTTGGTGACATCCTGCTCCCTACCACCCAGTCCAGGAAGAACACTCCTTCTCCCTCCTCCCCACACCAGCTCCTGCTCTTTCATTGGCTACTTCAGACCCCATACACAGTTGACCCAAACCCTGGCTGCTCAAGCCTTCCGTCTGCTCACTCTCACACCACATACCACACACCGTATTCACCCTGGGCCTGGGAGGCCCTGGAATTTCTACTGGTATAAAGGCCTTTCCCAGCAGGACTCCCCCCAGCACAGCCTCACGCCTCTCCCACTCACCCATGTGCAGAGGCCATTCTTACACCTGCCTCTCCATAGCCCACCTGGACCAGGTGCCCTCCACTGTCTTACCGCTCTCCAGCTCCGTCCTCTCTCCTTGGCTTAAATCCATGGAGTTTGCATGAAGCTGTTGGGATGGAGGCTCTGGGATGCCAGGACCCTCCACAGCTTCACCTCACCCTTCCACCAGGCACCTGCCAGAGCCAACGTCCAGGAAGTACGCCTTAGTATGCCTTGTTCTCTTTGTACACTCGCTGGAACTTTCTCTTCTCCCTTTATCCCCTTGGATAATTCTTCATGTTCTGGTTATGGCTTCAGTACTCTGTGTGTGTGTGTGTGTGTGTGTGTGTGTGTGTGTGTGTGTGTGTGTGTGTGTGTGTGTGTGCATATTCATGTGTACGCAGCAGACAGGGGAGAACACTGGTCCTCCTCATCCTCATCTGTGTTTCCTTTGGTCAAGGTCTCTCTACCCAGAGCCGCTGTCGGTCAGTGAGCTCCAGTGATTCTATAATCTCCACTCTTCATGAACTGGGGTTACAGACATGCATGTCCATTTCCAGAATTTTCTGTGGATTCTGGGAAGTCGATCTTGGTGGTCTCTGGCCCAAGAGGTCCTCATGCTTAAACAACGGGCACTCTTAACCGTGGAGCCCTATCTCTGGCCCAAGCACCAGTTTCTTTTTTAAAAATATTTTTGTGATCACCCATACATGTATGCACCCACTAATTCCTGCACAAACACCCACACTCACACATGAATGTTCACTTAAACATACATGCACACAGTCACACATGTGTGACAGAACTGACCTTCCACTCTACTCAGGGCACAGTTTTTAGTTACGATGCATTGATACCTTTTGGTGTCAGGGGTGAAACCCTTTGGGGGCCTTTGGAAGCACCCCCTGGCTTAGTCTTGGATGGCACATGACAGCCTGCCAAGAGGGGCTTGGCTTCATGAGTTTCAGGAGGGAGTCCTGATTGGCTATTTATTTGCACCTCATGCCCACAGGTTCTTGTCATAGACCAATAAATAGCTCACTGATTGGCAAGGAGCTCTCTCTATATATTCTGTAGCATATCTGCAAAAAGAAAGGGGAATGAGGTATGAGGTATGGGGAATAAGCGATGAGATCTGAGAGAGCAATAAAGAGAGAATGCGCATTCTTCCACCCATATGCGGTGTGTGTGTGTGTGTGTGTGTGTGTGTGTGTGTGTGTGTGTGTGTGTGTTTTATCATTGCCCCCGCGGGCGATGGGCAGTGACATTTTGGGGCTACCTGAATTCTCTCCCATGAAGCAGCAGAGTCTATGGGGACAACCCCTTTCCGCCCTGTCCCCAGGTCACCTCTCTACCGGTGGTGTTCACCACAGGCTCAAGCAGCTCTTACCCCATGGCTTCCCTGCCATGACCCAAAATAAATGCCTCCTCCTCTCAGCTGCTTCTTGTTGATCATTTGCTCACAGGGATAAGAAAAGCGATGTTATAACTGAGAGATTTTATTGTTTCTCCTTCTGTCACCCCCCACCCCAAGGCAGACCTCCAAGAGGAGGCAAGTGGAGGCCTGAAAAGAAGCATCCAGAGAGACAAAAAGTATTATCCAGCTTTCCAGTTGCTTCTCATTTGGGGGGACTAGCAATCAACCTTCCCCCAGCCAAGAGTGTCTGTCAGGATGTTCCTGTTCCCACTGTCACACATGCACCCCAAGACCAGCCTCAGGTTTTGTCTTAGCAGTGGCTCCTGGAACAGGATGTGGGCTTTGGCCTTCAGAAGGTCCGAAATGGCCCAGAAAGAATCAAATCAGATTGAGTCATGGCTGCTTGGAGCAGAGAAGGCATCCAGTCAGTTTCTCATTGGTATGATGTCGCTACAAGGTGGCTGCCTGGTAGCCCAGTGCTCTGGTTTCCTCCCACTGTGTGTATCAGTCACCTGCTTGTTTGGGGGACAAAATGCCTGACCGGAAGCAGCTCCTGGAAGGAAGAGTTGCTTTCAGCTCATGGTTCCAGGGGGTGGAATCTATTAGGGTGAGGAAGGCATGACAGGAGCAGACAGCCAGGACCACAGTCACCTCCACAGGAGGAAGGAGTGAGAGTGAGACGAGCAGGTGGGCCTCAAGGCCACCCACCACTGATTGGCACTTTCTCCAGTAAGATTGAAGGTTCCTTTCCACAACCTTCTAGAACAGCGCCACCAGCTGGGGACCAAGTATCCAAATAAGCCTGTGGGGATCATTTTACATCCTAACCACCACATAGTGCAGTCCCTTCCCTTAAGAACAAGAGGGCAAAGTGACCTGCCTCCAACCACTGGGAAATGGCCGTCTTGGCAGGACATCACTCCTGATGTTGGGTTTCAGGGTGTTGTGGTCACCTTGTGGCTTGTGGAGGAATGGGTTTATTTGGCTTACGGACTTGAGGGGAGACTCCATCCTGGCAGGGAAGATGATGGCATGAGCAGAGGGTAGACATCACCTCTGCCACAGCACTGGAAATACCAGCAGGAAGGTGTGCCAAACTCTGTCAAGGGGAAGCTGGCTTAGAACCTCATAAGCCCGCCCCCAACAACACAGATCTGGCAAGGTTCTAATTCCCGAACTGCCATCAGCAGAGGATGGATCATTGAGAACACATTCATTTGTTTGTGGGGGACACCTGGATCAAACCATGACACAGGGGGACCACGCGTTCTTTCTCAGCATCGCGCCTTTCTCTGCAGCTTGCCCACTCAGGGCCACCATCATGGAGGCGACGCTGCCTACTAAGAAGCAAGCAGGCTGGGGAAGATCACCCCCAAGGAACTGAGGTCCTGGACCATCAGCTCCAGAGAAGCCAAATCCCACGCCAACCACATGCGTTAGCAGGAAACCTAGGCCGTTTCCTTGTTGGGCCATCCCATGAGATTGTAGTCCCAAAGGACATGCAGCTTAGAGTCCCAGGGTCCAGCCCAGCCACCTGCTTCCAACTCTCAGAAACTAGCCGGTCATGAAAGCCATTGTGAGCTGAGGCCTTGTGCTGTGGAGCCGGGGGCAGCCCCCCCCCCACTCCATCCTCTGTCACCTAGCCCACCCATAGCTAATTCTGGGACGAAATTAAAGATAATATTTCAATAGCAAAATGAGAAAGAGCCTCACAGGGTTCTCCATAATGAAATGTCATAAGCACACTGAGCTGCTGCACAGGAGAATAAACCCTCTGCAATTACGGACATCTAGGGGGAGAACGGCAGTCTAACGATTAAATCTCTTTGCAAGTAGAAGTTCAAAGACATCCAGCCCAAAGGGATCAGAGTCCCTTTGCCCGTGTTAATAAACACTCAAAGAACACTGATCTCCCAAGGTCTTGACTAATCCTCAACCGGGCCCTCTTGATGCCGCGGTGGAGTCGGGCTCTGTCCGTCCCTGGCTCGCGCCCGAGGCTGAGTCTCGCTCAGAAGTGGTATTAGCTCAATGAAGTGTCTCATTAGCTTAATGTTTGAAGACTCCCAAGTGCTAATGGACCGCACTGCCCCAAACCCACCAGGCTTAGAAGGCAAGTTCCATGAGTTCCTTGAGCCACTGTTCCCGACAAAATGAACTTGGCAGAACCCAGGATGTAGGGCTGACAGTCTCTAGAAGGTGGAAGGTGAGTACTTCTTGGCTTGGCTCTGGGGTGCCAGTCAGATGATGGGTGTCCTGTGTCCATCCTCTGTGACCTGGGGCCTCAGGACTGCATAGTGTGTCCATTGTGGGCCTAAATTATGTGCCCATTCTGTGCTCTGGGCCACAGAGTGCCCCACACCTGCCTAAGTGTCTAACAAGAGTGGAGAAAACATTCTCCAGGCCTCTGCGGGATGCCTCCTTCCCCAGCGTGCCTGGCCCTGCTTCCCTTCCGGCCTCTTGAAAAGCACATAACAGGCCTGAAGTGTGGTCATCTCCATGGGGCTGGGAATGGTCACTGCAAACTGGAAGTTTCAACACCCTGTCAGCAGCTGAGCAGCCTGGTTCCTTGAGGCCCTCTGGCTGCATTTGTTATGGAATTTCTCAGGATTGGGAATCTGTCCTCTGGGGTTGCCTCCTTCCACCCCTGAACTGAGCCAACAGGAGAGCAGGATATGGGCTTGGGCCTAAGCAGGGGAGACCTCGAGTCCACAGGCATCTTGTGCAGAACAGAGTCTATGTTGCTCCTCTGGACACAGCTACTCCAAGACCAAAGGCCAGAGCAGTAGGTTGTGGTGGGAGGATGCTAACCCCACGTGACCACACAGCACTTGTAACCCCACGTGACCACACAGCACTTGTGCTAGGCTCCTGAAACCGCTTCTCTAACACACACACACACACACACACACACACACACACACACACACACACACACACCATGGCATGTACTCTGAGTTTAAGGCTTCCTACAATCCCCACAATAAAGCATGCACTTTCTGATTTTTCTCACAAATAATCTTCTCCACAGCCCGATGACAGGATAACTAACCCATGAAAGGAAGTCTCTCTCCTTGTGAAGCTGCATTCTGGTGGGCAGGGGCCCTGAATTAAGAGCCCTGTGATGAAGAGGCCTGAGAGAAGCAGGGCCTGGCACGCTGGGGAAGGGAGGCAGCCCACAGAGGCCTGGAGAATGTTTGCTCCACTCTTGTTAGACACTTAGACAGGTGTGGGGTGCTCTGCGGCCCAGATCACACGATAGAAGTCTTTTCCCCTGGGCCACACACCCCTCTGAAGACAGCTCACAGCCATGCCTTGCTGGCCTACGCAGCCCAGGGAAGGCAGAGCTAATCAGCCCAAGGCCCCTGCCTCGCTGGGACATGGAAAACTCCAACCATCCCAGCAGAAGCTGTGAGCTGGAGCTCCCTCTGACTGACTCCTCCCGCGTGACAGGGTGCCCTGCACCTGCCTAACCCTCTGCCTCTGAAGGCCTCTCTTGCGTTGGTCACCTGCCTCCAGTGCGTCCCCTCTGCACCTCACTTTGCTTCCTGCCTCCAGCCATCCTAAAGACACCCAGGCCTCCTCAGGGTGATGGGTGAGATGCCAGACAGGGCTGTCATTCACCACTCACCAGAGATCGGCTGTGCTCCACCCGACCCCAGCTTTCTGGCTGGAAACATGGCCTCCATCACCCTGCCAGCACTGCGTCGGAGCTGTTCAGCACAGCAGAGTTGGGGACACACCAGAAGGATGAGCACAGGGCAGCCAAGCTGGGGAAGGGGACAGCGGGGATGTGGCTCCTTCTGTCAGGGAGCCAAGGACTTCCATGAGCAGACGGAGAGCATAGATCCTTCTGCACAGGTCCGCAGTCTCTTGGATGGAGTGGCCTCTGGGAGAGCAGGAGGAAGGAAGGGCGCTGGCAGGGGGAAGCTGCTAGGTGGTGTGACACACAGATCCAGGTCTGGGGCTCTTGGTGATCCCAGTACCTGTGGCACTGGTACCCTCAGCAGGTACGAGGCACAAAGGACGGAGAGGGAGATCAAGAGCCCAACTTTGGAAGCGCAGAACCCAAGGTGCTGCTAGGCCTCACATACAGGCGCTCATGGCCGCTGGGCCACTGGCTTCCCTCATCTCATTGTAGAAAAGTCCTTGAGGGGACAGGCCATGGGGACATCAGGCACCTGATCCCTGGCACCATGGATTTTGGTCAAGGATCCCCACAGGCAAATTCCACGCTTGACTCAGGTCCTCCACCCCCAGAGCCTCTGCCCATGCTCCAAAGCACAGCCCATCTCTGATACATGAGGGGCTTGGCCTGACTTAGTGACGCAGGAGGCCCCTGGGGAGGGGGTCAGACAAAGTGGAATCTCAGCCTAGAAAACACCGAAGATGGACCCAGGAGATGGGGCGCCGGGTGGTTGGCTAGTACCCACTCCCCACAGGTCCAGGATCCCACCCATCACATACTCCACCCACATTGAGTCTCCAGGGGATCCTGCTGTCTCTCGGAGGTGGACACTGCACTCTGTTAGCTTGCCATATGCCCATTTGACCCCTGACCTCACAGGGTCAAGGTCAGTCTGCACTTGTTTCCAGGATGTGAGCGATGTGCCCCGATGTTGGAACACCACTCCCTGGTCCTCACGAATTTGCACAGGATGGGAGGCACCCATGGAAGGGTGACCATCTTCATCCCAGGGCAAATGACAACCTCTTGACCACTTCTGTGACTGTTCGCCACCTCACCATTGTCCAGAGAAGGCAATGGGCTCAGGGAGGCTTTGTCCAAGGTCAAGGTTGTAAAACACGTGCTTGCTGCCCACTAACATCAGAAGAACCCAGAGCTGAACATGGCCGGCAAGGGGTCTAAGGACTGTCCACTGCATCCTGCCCTCAATGTCTTGGTGAGGATACTGACAACAGGCCAGCTTTCTCCTTAGAAGTCACCCTCACCAAGCAAAGACGTCCCCAAAATATCATGGTTGCCCTGGGTAACCAGTCTCGCATCTGTCACCCATTCACTTATTTAAACCTTTCCTGAACGAGGCTGATGGCTGTTTCAGGCCGTATTTCCCACTGGTGGGCTCCCTGCAGGGGTACACAGAACCTTCCCTTGGACCTCGGAGACGCTGGCTGGGGATGGAGGGTCTCTGGAGCCCCTGGGACTCTCTTGACGTTCGTTGCCTCTGGGAGTGAGATTGGACAAGCAGAGAATAGCCTCCCTTTGGTACCACATAACAGGCTACTGAATCCCCCAGCCACCTACTTTCTGCTAAACTGAAGCTCTGGTATGCAAGGGGAAGCTTCCAGAAACAGGATGTGCAGGCCTTGAGTTCAGGCTAGCCAGGGTCTGGGCTGGAGAGGCTGTTTTCAGCAGTAGAGTTCTGGGCTTCCGGAAGCACCTGTGAGTCACATTTCTTCAACCTCCAGAGCAGACAAGAGCAACTGCTCTCTTATTGGCCGAGTCATTGAATAAACTGAATGTGTCAGACACTTTATGGGACCGTGTAGTGGTTTAACTGTAAAATGCCCCCATAGTCTCATGTGTTTGTGATTGAGCCTCAGACTTGATCCCCAGCTGGAGGAGCCTTGGGAGGCGGAGCCTTGCTGGAGGAGGGCTGTCACTGGGGGGTGGGCCTTGAGGTCTGGCAATCCAGTCCCACCTGCCAGGGCTAGCTCACCTTTGCTGCCTTCTCCTGCAAGTTCAAGGCCTGCTTCTGTTCTTGCCATGTGTCCTGGTCAGCCACGCGCCGCTGGGATGAATCTCCAAACCAGGCACGATTTGGGGGAGGAAAGGATTTGTAGAAATAACAGATCCAGGGGAAGTTCCAAAAATGAAGGAAAAGGCTGGCCCCCTTTCACAGATCCAAGCAGAGAGACAGAGGCCCAGCACCTCCAAAGCAAGCAAGCACACTCTGTAGCACACCGTGACTCACAAACAGCAGGACGGCCAGACTTGAGCTCTGGCTGCTCTTTGCAGATGTATCCCTAAAATTTTGCATCCAATTTAGAAATACTTCAGGGCCAGACCTCAGGAGGCCAGGCCAAAGGGACACCTTCTCCAGCCAGAAGGCCGGAGACAATCCACAATCTTTAATAAACCTTTTTTTTCTTTTTTAAAAAAAATTTAATATATATATATATATATATATATATATATATATATATATATATATATTGACCATAATGAGTTTCATGATTTAGTGGGCAAACAATGAGTTGTTATCCCCAATTCCCCAATGCCCCCCCTCCCCATCCCCAATCAGCTGGATATCCTCTTCCATGGGTCGTCTGGATCAGTCCTTGTGGCAGGGGACCATGGAGAGCCTAGTACTTTAATGAACCTTTGATTCTATTGGGGGACATCTATTCAAGCTACCACACCATGTTTTCCCCACCTCGTGACCATCACCTCAGGACTGTAGGACAGAGATAAACCCTTTCTTTCCACAGGCTGCTTCTGCTCGGGTGTTTTGTTCTCAGCTACAAGCAGGTAACTACTACAGGCACACAAACCCCAATCCAATGCCAACACACTCTGCATGCAACCTCATGCTCTCATGGGGAATAGGTCCATTCCTACCCTCGCCCTGAACCCAGAAGGTTCTGTTCTTGGTCAGTAGAGTGTGACAAAGTATGGTCCCAGGAGCATTGCCTCAGCCATGAGGCCACATTCTGGGGAAGTCCAGCACATGTAAGAATCTGGCTTTCATGGTTTGATCCAGGTGTCCCCCACAAACAATTGAATGTGTTCTGATAGATCGATCCTCAGCTGATGGCAGTTTGGGTTTTACAACCTCGATGAAGCTGTGTTGTCAGGGGCGGGCTTATGGGGTTATAAGCCAGCTTCCCCTTGCCAGTGTTTGGCACACCTTCCTGCCGCTGTTTGCAGTGCTGTGGCAGAGGTG
>PVHP010043257.1:0-14579 GCA_004024765.1 Zapus hudsonius
AAAAAAAAAACCAATCCACTCATAAAATGGGGCAGTGAGCTGAATAGAGAATTTACAGAGGAAGAATTACAAATGGCCAATACTCAAGAAAATGTTAAACATCCTTAATCATCATGGAAATGCAAATCAAAACAACTATGAGATACCATCTTACTCTAGCTAGAATGGCAATCATTAAAAAGTCTAACAAAAATACACACACATATGTATTCACACACATATATATACACATATAAAACAATAGATGTTGGTGAAGATATGGAGAAAATGGAGCCCTCATCCATTTCTGGTGGGAATGTAAACTTTTATATCCATTATGGAAATCAGTGTGGAGGCTCCTGAAAAATAGAAAATAGAGCTACCAACTGACCCAGCTTTTCCTCTACTGGGCATCTACCCTAAGGGCTCCTCTCTCCAATACAGAGACATCTGCTTGACCATGTTTATAGTGGCTCAATCCACAATAACTAAGAATTGGAATCAACCCAGATGCCCATCGCTGGACAAATGGATATCAAAGCTGTGGTACATGTAAATCATGGAATTCTACTGAGCAGTAAGGAAAACAACATAATGAAATTTGCAGGAAGGTGGATGGACTTGGAACAGATCATACTCAGGGAACTCACACGAGAACAGAGACAAACGCTGCATATTCTCCCTCATCTGTGCTTCCTAATCGGATTAAGCCTGGATAGTAAGCAAACCTGACAGACGAAGGGGAGGAAATGAGAGAAAGAGGAGAGATATATACAAAACTAAATTCAAAATGAATTGATACCATAGAATCTTTTTTTAAAATATATATATTTATTGACCGTAATGAGTTACATTATTTAGTGGGCAAACAATGAGTTGTTATCCCCAATTCCCCAATGCCCCCCTCCCCATCCCCAATCAGCTGGATATCCTCTTCTGTGGGTCGTCTGGATCAGTCCTTGTGGCAGGGGACCATGGCTAGCCTAGTACTCAGCCTGGTTCTCCTGGCCCAAGTGTGCTGTTACTGAGGGGTGCCATGCCTCTGGATCGTCTCCCCCACCACAGCTCTCACAATCTTTCTGCCCCCTCTTCCGCTCAGTTCCCTGAGTCATGGTAGTTGAGTATTAAGGCTGCTTTAATGTTGTGCGCTTAGGGGGCTTTGTGTTGAAAATTGTTGGTTTCTGTCCCCCTGGCTTATCCTGTGTTGATTGAATGGCTGTGGCTGTGGGTCCCTTGTTCATCCCGTCATTCTCTGCGGGGTTCCATATGGATCCTCCACGATATGACTGTGGTGGCTCATCTCTTGCCAGGATCTCAGCTATGGGCCTACAGTCAGTTGGTAGGGTTAGATGGGGCACAACTCTCTCGCTGCATCCCGAAAAATACAAACACAATCTCCATCGGAGTGTGAGGTCAGTATAGGTTAACAAATATACACCATTCTGGATTACCTAGATTCTATTTTTAGTAGCCTCCCCGTCAATCCGTCCCGTAGTGCATCTTTTCTTGGGAGCCCAAGAGTACGGGATCTGGTGCATATCACACTGATTCCCCAGTTCCAGTCACAGGCTTCTCCTCACTGAGTGGAATATTTGGCCGAATTTAAAAGCTGTTGATTGTCTTCCCCAGGCCCAGGCTCCTCCATTGTACTAGTGCTCCTTTCTTGGTTCGCTATTCTCTCCCAGTAGAAGGTGTGGTCAGCCTACTCATGGCCGTAGTCTGTGTTTCATGCCAGTGATCTCTGTGATACCATAGAATCTTTACTCTTGAGCAGGAGGCTTTATGATATAACCCTCCAGAGGAATATTGGGGTAAAGTCTGATAAGGGCCCTGAAAAGGATGGGGTGAACCCTAACCCTAATACAGTTAGCTCTGCCTTGTAAATCCCTGTACCAGAACTTGGTTACTTCCCACAATGAGCTGTTGATCAGAGAGACCAACAAGGTCCCCAAAACAAGACAGTCTTCTGTCAAGCACTTGATTACCCACTCCAGGGAAAAGATAAGACCCTATGGCTGAAAACACCACAGGCAGCTGTCACACAACACTGAAAGACCTGGCTGAATTCAGAAGGAAGTCAGTGCCCGGATGTTTAGCCCATTGCTGGAGTACACGGCCAGGGGAATCTGTCCAGCAATGTTGGGAGAAAGCAGAGGACACGCTCTACAACAATGACCAGCGTGACAAGAAGTACACACCTGTGGTACTTCTAGGTTGAGTGGCATTCAACCTAGGCAGGTAATCAATGACTCTCTTTTTATTGGTTTTATTATTTGTTTTGTTTTTTGAGGTAGGGTCTCACCCTAGCTCAGGCTGACCTGGGATTCACTATGCAATCTCAGGGTGGCTTCAGAACTCCTACCTCTGCCTCCTGAGTACTAGGATTAAAGGTGTGAGCCACCACACCCAACTTTAATATTTTTATTTATTTATTTGCAAGCAGAGAGACATAGAAGAGAGACAGACAGAGAGAACGGGTGCACCAGGGCCTCCAGCTGCTGCAAACGAACTCCAGATACATCTGCCACTTTGTGCATCTGGCTTTACTTAGGTACTAGGGAATTGAACTCAGGCTGTCAGGATATGCAAGCAAGAGCCATCTCTCCAGCCCCAGCATTGCTTCTTGATGGAGGAGAGGAGTTATTTGGGACTACCCTACTTCATCAAGTTCATGCTTCCAGGTCTCCCACTGGGCAGTGCACAAAATCTCCACTTCAACCTCAGATGTCAGTGTGTTCAGGATCACTGTCTGCCTACTTCTGTTTATGGAGCACGGTGTGAAGGTGTGATTTACTAGCTGATCTAAATCTGGGAGGATGGCATTCTCATTTTTTCATGAGGAAACCGAGGTTCCAAGAGATAAAGTAACTTGTTCAAGGCCATGGAGCCTTGAACCCCAAATCATGCTTTGAGGTACTTTGTTTTCAAGGTAATGTCTCACTGCAGCCCAGGCTGGCCTCAAACTCATAGCGATCCTCCTTCCTCTGCCTCCTCAATGCTGGGATTAAAGGCTTTTGCCACCATGCCCAGCTGAAGTATTTCTTACTTTATTTGTTTTACTTACAGGGTCTCTCCTGGTACCCAGACTAGCCTGGCAGGTTTGCTATGAAGTGGAGGCAGGGGTACTAGTGTAGCTGCTCTTAGAACCCTTGGCTGAGGGCTCTCCCTCTCCAATCCCAGCTGCTCTTTTCTTTGTTAAAACTTAAAAAAATTATTTATTTATCTGCAAGGAGAGAGAGAGAGAGAGAGAGAGAGAGAGACAGAGAGAGACAGAGAGAGACAGAGAGAGAGAGAGACAGAGAGAGACAGAGAGAGACAGAGAGACAGAGAAAAAAACACATGCCAGGGCCTCTAGCCTCTGCAAATGAACTCCAGATGTATGGGCCACTTTGTGCATCTGGCTGTATGTGGGCACTGGGGAATCGAACTTGAGTTGTTAAGTTTTGGAGATGAGCACCTTAACTGCTGAGCCATCTCTCCAGCCTCCCTTTAAAACTTTTTATTGGTAGCTTCCATAATTATGGACAAACCATTATGATTCCCTCCCCAGCCTCCATCGTATCTCCTCTCCTCTCAGTTTCTGTTTAGATGTCATCATCTTTTCCTACTATTATGCAGGCCTTGTGTAGTTAGTATCAGGCACTGCAAAATCATAAATATCAAGTCACTTTGTGTCTGGAAGTTTGCATTGCAAGTAGTCATAGCCTTCCTTTGGCTCCTACAATTTTTCCGCCACCTCTTCTGCAATAGAGATGTCCCAGTGCTGAGCAATCCATTGTCACTTCTCAGCACTATGGTGTCTTGTTACCCCAGTGGTCACCGCCATCTGAAGAGAGAAGCTTCTTTAGCCAAAAATGAGAGTAGCATTATTATATGGGTTTGCTCATTAACAAAAAAATGCTTATAAGGCAGTTTGGTAAACATAATATATGCATTTAGTTAGACAACAGCCGGCATTACCACCTTAGGGCCCATGACCTCCCTTGCCAGAAGTTTTGACTAGGTCTTCAGTACCAGGTATGTGTTCCCTTCCATGGAGTGGGATTAAAGGTGAGCTCCACCACGCCCCCTAGTGATGGGATTAAAGGTGAGCTCCACCATGCCCCCCAGGGCTGGGATTAAAGGAGAGCTCTACCACGCCCCCTAGTGCTGGGATTTAAAGTGAGCTCCACTATGCCATGCCTCCTACTGTTGGGATTAAAGGTGAGCTCCACCACACACCCCCTAGTGCTGGCATTAAAAGTGAATTTCACCGTGCCCCCTAGTGCTGGGATTAAAGGAGTGCTCCACCACGCCCCCTAGTGCTGGGATTAAAGGTGAGCTTCACTATGCCTGGCAGCTACTCTAACATGAAGAGATGTGCTTTGGGGAGTGGATAAGGAAGGGACCTTTCAACCCTCCTTGATGAAGTCAGACATGCGGCTGGGTTTATCTATGACACTTTTCCTTGTTCCCTGCCCCAGCTGGACAAAACTTCATTGACTCACAAGACTGAGAGGAGAAACTGTGCGAATGAATGATCAGAAATCCGAGCAAGATTCCTAAAGTAAACAAGGTTGATTCTCTGCACAGAGCAGGCATTGCTAATACAGCTCAAACTCACATAAACAGTCATTGCTTTAGGACTGATGGCTATTTTTGAACTTTTCCAATTTCAGAAAAGTAACCATAATAAGCACTGTGTTAAAGAGAAGAACACTTGAAATGTCTGAGCATGTACACAGTTCATGAGGGACACAAGAGGGTCCTTGTCCTTGGAGATTGGCCTACATAGTCCCGTGGACAAAGAGGGATGCCAAGATGACTTTGAGGTAGCCCTGTTGGCACCTGGAGCCCAATGTGAAGTCCAACTCTTCCCTCCCATGCTGTGGGCAGAGGAGGCTCCCAACAGCTTGGGAGGGAGGGAGGGAGAGAGAGAGAGTGAGGGTGAGGGAAAGAGAGAGGGAGGGAGGGAGGGAGAGAGAGGGAGAGGAAAAGAGAGAGGGAGGGAGGGAGGGAGAGGGAGAGAAAGGGAGAGGGAGAGGGAGAGAGAGAGAGAGGGCACACAGAGCCTCTAGCTGCTGCAAGTGAACTCCAGATGCATGTGCCTCTTTGTGTATTGTGCATCTGGCTTTACATGGGCACTGGGGAATCATTGGGCTTTGCAGGCAAGCACCTTAACTGAACCATCTCTCCAGCCCCACACCCAGTTTAAAATGCTTCTGAAGAACATTGTTTTTTTGGGTTTGAGAGTTGTGACAAGCCTGTGATTCCAGCTAGTGGTTATTAGGGGCTAAAAGGGGGTTACTTTTTAGTAGATATGGCTGTTGTTTGAGCTGATGATGTGTCCTGGAACTAAAGAGTGGTTATTGTCCTACTCCATTGTGAATGTTCTAAATACTGATGATGGCATAGTTTAGCTATTCAGCACACAGTTTAAAATGCTTCCTGGTCAACTGGAACAATCATTTCCCTTTCTACTGACGAAGGGGCTGAGAACATGTAGCCTGTCAGAGGTCAGGCCCAGGCCAATAGCTTACCACAGCAGGCTACCTCTCTTCTTCCACCCTCCACCCCTAATCCCTGCCAAAATAAATTAAAATCCTCTCATGCCTCTCTGCAGTTCCTGCAGCCAGGTCCCCTTATTTCCAGGGCAAAGGCCTACCTCGTCCTTGTTCCAAATGCCCTGCTGGTCTTTCTTCCGCTCGGGTCCAGCTCCTGCTCCCCTCCTGTAGGCACCTAGCTTCAGAGTGACACATTCTGGAAGGTCTCAATGGCAGCTACAGCTGTCTGAGCAGGGCTGGGTCACTCAAATTCCTTACATTGCAGACATAGCTCAGTTTCCCAAAGTGCAGTGGGGCCAACAGCCTGAAGGAGCTGTCTCAGAGCTGGTTAGGATAAACACGATTGGCATAATACACTTGTGTGCACGCAATAGACATCTATCACACACTAGGTGCTTCATAAAGGCATTGCTGGCTTGGGGCGTGGTGCCACATGCCTATAAATCCCAGGGCTTGGGAGGCTGAAGCAGAAGGATCAAGTAAGTAATCAAAGCCAGACTGTGCTCTACAGAGTGAGTTCAAGGTTAGCCTTGGTAATTTACAGACCATGTCAAAACAAAAGAAAAGTAAAAAGAGGGCTGGGGAGGTAGCTCAGTGGTAGAGCGCTTACCTAGCATGAGTGATACTCCAGGTTCAGTCTCCAGCATTTCGAAAGAAAATAGAAAAAGGGGGCTGAGGAAATGGCTAAGTGGGTACAGTGCTTGTCACACAGCATGGGGACCTTTGTCTGTCTGTCTGTCTGTCTATCTCTCATCTATCTTTTTTTTCCTGTTGTTTATTTTTTTGAGGTAGGGTCTCACTCTAGCCCAGGCTGACCCGGAGACCTGAAACTCACTCTGTAGTCCAGGCTGGCCTCAAACAGTGATCCTATTCTGCCTCCTGAATGCTGGGATTAAAGGCATGTGCCACCGCACCTGGCTTTTTTCTATATTTTTATTTGTGAGAGTGAGCAAGAAAGAATTCCAGACACATGTGCCACTTTGTGCATATGTGGGTACTGGGGAATTGAGCCTGGGCTGGCAGGTTTTGCAAACGAGTGACTTTAACTGCTGAACCATCTCCTTAGTCCCTGGGATCTGAGATTTGATCTCCAGAACTCATGTAAAAGCCAGGCATGGTGTCCTGTACCTGTAATCTAGTACTGGGGAGGCGGAGACAGAAGGATCCTGAGGGCTTGCTGGTTAGTCTACTGAACAGGTGAGCTCTAGGTTCAGTGTGGGACCGTCTCACAAAAAGCAAGGTGTGTGTGGGGGGGCTGGAGAGATGGCTCAGAAGTTAAGGTGTTTGCCTGCAAAGAAGTAGGGCCTGGATTTGATTCCCCAGGACCCACGTAAAGCCAGATGCACAAGGTGGCACATGTGTCTGGAGTTCGTTTGCAGTGGCTGGATTCCCTGGTGCATTCATTCTCTTTCTTTCTCTGTCTGCCTCTTTCCCTCTCTCTCACTCAAATAAATAAAATAATTTTAAAAAAAGATTTTTAAAAAGTAAGGTGGATTCAGTCACGGTGGCTCACGCCTTTAATCCCAGCACTCAGGAGGCAGAGGTGGGAGGATTGCCATGAGACTGAGGCCAACCTGAGACTTCAGAGTGAATTCCAGGCCAGCCTGGACTAGATAGTCCTCAAAAAGCTAAACAACAACAACAAAAACAAACAAACCAGGAATGTGCAGAGTGACTGAAGCAGACCTTGACATTGACCTCCAGCCTCCACATACCTACATACATGTCCCACACATATCAACACCCATCTGTCATCCATCCCCACAAGCACACACACACTATGGAAAGAAAACCAAACAGAAGCAAAAGATTCATTACTGGGTTGGAGAGATGGCTCGGCTGTTAAAGGCGCTTGCTTGTAAAGCCTGGTGACCCAACTTTATTGCCAGGATGTGCAACGTGTTGCAGGCATCTGGCGTTCCTCTGCAGCGGCAGGAGGTCCTGGCTGCCCAGACTCGCTCTCTGTCTGTCTCTGCTGCAGTTTTCTTCTCGTTGCCGGCACAAAGCACCTGATCAAAACCAGCTCGTGGGAGGAAAGGGTTTATTTTGGCTTCCAGCCTTGAGGGGAAGCTCCATGATGGCAGGAGGAAATGTGGTGTGAACAGAGGTTGGACATCACCTCCTGGCCAACATCAGGGGGACAACAGCAGTGCCAAACACTGGCAAGGGGAAGCTGCCTTTAACACCCATAAACCCGCCCCCAGCAAAACACCTCCTCCAGAAAGGATCCAATTCCCAAATTGCCACCAGCTGGGGACTTAGCATTCAGAACACATAAGTTTATAAGGGACATCTAATTCAAACCACCACAGCCTCTTTTTCTCTGTATCTTCTCAAATAAATAAATAGTTTCTAAGCTGGGAGTGAAAGTTCAAGGCCATCTTGAGACTCATAGTGAATTCCTGGGCTAGAGCAAGACCCTGCCTTGGAAAACTATATATATCTTTATATTTGTGAGGAGAGAGAGAGAGAGAGAGAGAGAGAGAGAGAGAGAGAGAGAGAGAGAGAGAGAGAGAGAGAGAGAGAGAGAGCGAGCACACCAGGGCCTCCTTCCACTGCAAATGAACTCCAGATGCATGTGCCACCCTGTTCATATGGCTTCTGTGGGCACTGGGGAATCAAACCTGGGTCACCATGCCCTTCAAGCAAGGGCCTTTATCTGGTGAGCCATCCATTTCTACAGTTCTCCCCCATAACTCCTCCCACCCCCCCAAAAAAGTCAGGTGTGGTGGTCTACGCCTTTAATCCCAGCACTCAGGAGGCAGAGGTAGGAGTGTCACCGTGAGTTTGAGGCCACCCTGGGACTACACAGTGAATTCTAGGTCAGCCTGGGCTACAGCGAGACCCTGCCTGGGTGGGGTGGGGGGATTCATTACTGGTCTTAATTGGAATGTCTTCTTCATTGCAGTAAGAAGACTTCAGGAAAGGCCTCAGTTTCCTCGGTGCTCCCAAGGGGAAGCTTGTCTGAGGAATGAGTCAATGTAAATGTTCACACTTTTTTTCTTGTCTGTTCTCACCCTCCCTCTCTTCCCCTTCCTGTTTCCTTTTTCCGTTCCATTTTATAAAAGAACTCAAACTTAAGTTAGTTTATTTGCACACGGACTCATGCACCAGAGTAAGAAAGAACATAAGTGTGACGTTCTTTCTGCAAATGACCTCCAGACATATGTCCCACTGTGCATCTGGATTGTGGATACTGGGGGATAAAACCCTGGCTTTGCAAGCAAACACCTGTGACCACTGAGTGATGTTCCCAGCCCTGTTATTTTTTTCTTTTTAAAACACATTTTTATTTATTTGTGAGGAGATAGAATGAAGACACCAGTGTCTTTTGCCACTACAAAGGGACTCCAAATGTAGGCACCCGGATGTAGGAGGGGATAGGGGAACCAGACCCAGGCCAGCAGTGAGTGCAAGCAGGTGTCTTTAACTGTGGCGCCATCTCCTCAGCCTCCTTGTTTGTCTTTCAAGGTATGGCCTCACTCTCGTCCAGGCTCACCTGGAACTCACTCTGTTGAACTCACAGTGACCCTTGTACTGGGTTTAAATGCATGCACAATCACGCCCCCCCTTTTTTTTGAGGCAAGGTTTCATAGAGCCCAGGCTGCCCCTGAACTCAGTATGTAAGCACAGCCTGACCTTGAACTCCTGAGCCTCCTGCCTCCATTCCCCAAGTACTGGGTTTAGTGTATCACCTGCCTGGCCTTCTGAGGTGGAATTATTCAGCACTCTGGGCCGAGACTTGGCAAGAGAAAGAAATGCCTCCAGTCTTTTTTTAATTTTTTTTTTTTCTTGAGGTGGAGTCCCACTCTAGCCCAGGCTGACCTGGCACTCAACTCTGTAGTCCCAGGCTGGCCTCAAACTCACACTGATCCTCTACCTTTGCCTTCCAAGTGCTGGCATTAAAGACATGCCATCATGCCCAGGTCTTTCCTAGTGGCTCAAGATTTTGCTCAGGCTTTTTCTCTGCCTAGATCCTGACCTTTCCTTACACTTCTGATAATCTCAAAACTCATGTGTCAAAAAAAAAAAAAAAAAAAAAAAACCACACACTCATTAACATACAAACTGTTGATTCCAAAACCCAGGATATTTACTCTGGAAATTACTGAAGTTAGCAGCTAGGAGACCTAGCTGAGAAGGAAAGGCAGTTCTTGCTTCAGGATGAGAAGGATAGTGAATTCCGGAGACCTGACAAGGTGACCACTCTCAGAATTATCACCTAATAAATACCCAGCCTCAGAGGTTTGCTTGACACAGCAGGGATGGATGAATGGAGAAATAGGAAGATCACCCAGCGGTGGCAGCTGCAGCTTCTAAGTCCTCATTTGGGGAGGGGAGGGAGGAGGGGAGGGGAGGGAAGGGGCGGGAAGGGAATTTCCACTGCGTTGTGATTGGAGTGGGTATTGAGAAATCTAGGGTGAGGCTGATTTTGGGTGGTGGTGTGCTTGCTTGCTATGTATAGGCTTTTCTGAAGACAGGGACTCCTGTAGCCCAGACAGGTCTTGAACACCTGATACTTCTCCCTCCATCCCCTGAAATGCTGAGATTCTTTCTAGGTGAGTAGTGGGCTTCTCTGGCTTCTAGGTGGGCTTCTCTGGCCTGACCTTGAGTAGTTTCATGAGATTTCGTCACTACTTGCAGATACACCCAATCTCCTAATGCAAACTTTCCAGCTAAGAAAGGTCTTCTAGGACAAAGACACTTCAGGAAATGTGGACTTCATCCTCAATGGATAGTATAAAATACATGCCTATTCCCAATGCTCTGAGAAGTCTTGCAGAAAAGAAACTTCGGGACTGGAGAGATGGCTCAGTTGTTAAAGGCACTTACTTACAAAGCCTGACTACCAAGTTCAAATCCCCACTACCCACATAAAGCCAGATGCACAAAGTGGCCCATGCATCTGGAGTTTATTTACAGTGGTAGAAGGCTCAGGCATGCCCATTCTCTGTCTGTCTGTCTGTCTCTGCTTACAAATAAATAATAAATAAACTGGGTGTGGTATTGCACTTGATCCCAGCACTATGGAGACAGAGGTAGGAGGATCTCTGTGAATTCAAGGCCAGCCTGAGACTACAGAGTGAATTCCAGGTCAACCTGGGCTAGAGCAAGACCCTACCTTGGAAAAAAAGCAGAAAAAACAAAACAAAACAAAAACAAAGTAATAAAATATTTTTTAAAAAATAAAAAGGAAAAAAATCCTTTGGTATTAGCTAACCCACTGTTTTCCCAAGTTATTTGGCTTCAGAATTCCTACACCTCTCCCATAACAGAGTTTTGAAGATAGTCTTGAAGGACAAGGTTTTAACTGATTAATTAACTTTTTGTTACTTGGGATTGAATCTAGAGCCTTTATGCATGCTAAGCAAGTGCTCTACCACTGAACTACACCCCCAGCTCTTTTAATTATTATCATTGTTATTATTGTTATTATTATTAGTTTAAGTTTGGGTCTCACTTTAGCCTAGGCTGACCTGGAATCACTCTATAGTCCTGGCTGGCTTCAAACTAATGGGGAATCTCTTATCTCAGCCTCCAAATGCTGGGATTACAGGTGTGAGTGATCACACCTGGCTACTTTTTTTGTTTTATTTTGTTCTGTTTTGTTTTGTTTGAGGTCAGGTCTCATTCTATCCCAGGATGACATGGAACTCACTTTGTAGTCCCTGGCTGGACTCGAACTCACAGCGATCCTCTACCTCTGCTCTCTAGTGCTGGGATTAAAGGTGTGTGCCACCACACCAGGTCTGGTTCTTTTTTTAAAAAATATTTTCTTTATTTATTTGAGAGAGAGAGAGGCAGACAGAGAGAGAAAGAGAATGGGCACACTAGGCCTCCAGCCACTGCAAATGAACTCCAGACACATGCACCCTTTTGTGCATCTGGCTTTATATGGGCACTGGGGAATCGAACTCTGGTCCTT
This sequence comes from Zapus hudsonius, assembly GCA_004024765.1. Taxonomy (NCBI): domain Eukaryota; kingdom Metazoa; phylum Chordata; class Mammalia; order Rodentia; family Dipodidae; genus Zapus; species Zapus hudsonius. The sequence continues at coordinate 11,449 of PVHP010043257.1, forward strand.
CTGCATTGCAGGCAAACGCTTTAATCGCTAAGCCATCTCTTCAGCCCAGGTCTGGTTCTTTTTAATATTTTATTATGAAACAGAATCTCACTAAATTGCATTGGCTGGCCTTGAACCCAGTCCACAGCTCAAGCAGCCTTGAGTTTACTTCCTTGGTCACAGGGATTGTAGTGTGAATCACCGTAACTGGCTGAAAGTCAAGCTTTTAAGAATTCACTTGGGCTGCGTGATGGTTAAATTTTGTTGTCAACTTGATCTTTTTTAGTAATCTTGGGTGGGTCTCTGAGGATGTTCACAGGAAGGCAGCCCTGTCAGTAGGAGGCAGGATGTAAGGAAGCTCAGCCATGTGGTGATGCCTCTCAGCACTTGAGAGGAGGATCAGGAAATCAGGAATTCAAGACCAACCTAAACTACACAGCAAGTTTGAGACTAACGTATACATGACACCCTGGCGCCCATACTTGATCCCAGCATTCAGGAGGCAGAGGTAGGTTTCTTATAAAAGAGGAATCAATGAGCATTGGGTAGCAATGCTTCTTGTGTGTGTGATGGGAGGGGCATAGCTGAGGGAGCAGCTGATAGGCTATTATCTATTGTGGCCCCCTTTCTTTTGAGAAGGGGTCTCACTGAGGATGAAGATCACCTCCAACTCCTGATCCTCCTGCCTCTAACTTTCAGGTCTGCCTACCACACCTGGCCTTTTTGTTTTGTTTAATTTCCATTGTGCCCTGGAACCTCCTCCAGTGAGCTGCTTCACATACCTCCTGTTTCCTTTTCCTCCTTGACACAGGTTATGTTGTTGGTCCTTTCCTGTGTCCAGGACTTTTGTCATGTATCTTGGTAGCACCTTCCCTCTGTGCATGAGACCTGCCTCTTCTACTCTGGGTTTGGTCGTGTCAATAGGGCAGAAGTGAAAATGTGAGTGTTCTGAGCTTAGGTTTTAAGAAACTTTATACATAACCAGGGATGGTGGCACAGGCCTGCAATCCTGGCACTTGTAAGGCGGAAGCAAGGAGATCAGGAGTTCAAGGTCATCTTCAACTATATAGTGATTTTGAGACCAAGCTTGGCTACTTGAGACTCTGTCTCAAAAAATACAGACAGCCCACGAAGGAGGATATACAACTGATCAGGGATGGGGAGGGGGGGAATTGGGGAAGTCGGGATAACAACGCATGGTTTGCCCACTAAATAATGTAACTCATTATGGACAATAAATATTAAATTTAAAAAAATAAAAATAAAAAAAATATCAAATCTATCTGGGCTTTATATCATTTTCATTATTCTTGGTTCATTTGCTAATTTCTTTCTATTGTTATAATATACCAGTTTCATTAGCACATTTTTCAGGCTTTGAACATTTTCACTTAAAAAAAATGATCTATGGGGCTGAATAAATTGCTCAGTGGTTAAAGGTGCTTGCTTACAAATCCTGACTGCCTGGGTTTAACTACTACCCACATAAAGCCAGATGTACCAACTGGCACATGCATCTGGAGTTTGTTTGCAGTGGCAGTAGGCCCTGTGTGTGCACACGCTCTCTTTCAAATAAATAAATGTATAAGAAAAGACCTACATAGTAAGATGTCTTCTTAGGTTCCAATGGACTCTTGGACTTTATCGTTAAGCACAAGGACATTAACACAGATGAGTCTCTTTATTTCTGTGAGTCTGAGAAACCCAGTCTTCATGAGGGATTTTTTTTTTCTCCTGAAGGGATTTTACTTCTCATGGATTTGAACCACAGCTCTGATATGTATTGGTTATTGACATGGTTTGAATCTGAAACACTATCCCTCTCAGGCTCATGTTTTGAATGCTTGTTCCCCAGGTGATGACACTCTTTTGGACAGCTGTGAAACCTCGAGGAGGTGGCACCTAGCTGGAGGATTAAGGCTACTGGGGGTGGCCCCTACAGGTTAACAGCTGGCTTACAGTTCCTGCCTCACTCTGCTTCCTGGTCTACCATGATATGAACAGTCTCTCCACATGTCCCCACAGCCTAGAAATGAGCCATGCTTTCCCCTCTATGGTGAACTGAAACCCTTCAAAACAGTGACCATAAATCTATCCTCCCTTACGTTGTTTCCATCAGGGATTATGATCACAGTGACATAAAAGTAACATACAGTTATGGAACTTTGGATTCCTGGGTTTCAGTTTTCTCATCTGTAAAACAAGATAATAATCTAATTTCATTCTAATATTTTTCATTTTTCTTCTTTCCTCTCTCCTTTAATATTTCTTCTTCTCCTTCCTTCCTCCCTCCTCTCCCTCCCTTCCTTCTTTCTCTTCAAGCAGAGAAAGATAGAAGAGAGACATACAGAGAGAATGGGCCACCAGGGCCTCCAGCTGCTCTAAATGGACTCCAGATGCATGTGCCACTTTGTGTGTACTGGAGATTCGAACTTGGGTAGAAAGGCTTTGCATGCAAGCACCTTAACTGCTGAGCCCTTTTTTCCTCTTTCTTTCTTTTCTTTCCTTCTTTCCTTCCTTCCTTCCTCCCTCTCTCTCTCTCTCTCTCTCTCTCTCTCTCTCTCTCTCTCTCTCTCTTTCTTTCTTTTGAGATAGGGTTTCACTCTAGTCCAGGATGACCTGAATTCATTATTGTAGTCAGCCTTCTCATTGCTGCAACAAAGAATCCAACCAAAAAGCAGTTTCTAGAGGAATGGGTTTATTTCGGCTTAAGGACTAGAGGGGAAGCTCCATGATGGCAGGGCAAATGATGGCATGAGCAGAAGCTGGATATTACCTCCGCCACAGTACTGCAAACAGCAGCACGAAGGTGTGCCAAACACTGACAAGGGGAAGCTGGCTATAACCCCCATAAGCCCGCCTACAACCACACAGCTCTGACAAGATTCCAATTCCAAAACTGCCATCAGCTGGGATGAAGCATCCAGGACACAGTAAGTTTACAGGGGGATACCTAATCAAACCACTACAACTATGTGGTCTCAGGGTGGCCTTGAACTCACAGTAATCCTCCTACTTCTTTCTGCCTCCTGAGGGCTGGGATTAAAGGCATGTGGCACCACACCCAGCTCTTTCTTCTTTTTAAATATTTTTTTATTTGGAGAGAGAGAGAGGGAGAAAGAGAGAGAGAGGAAGAGAGAGAGCGAGAGAGA
>PVHP010043258.1:0-14668 GCA_004024765.1 Zapus hudsonius
AGAGAGAGAGAGAGAGAGAGAGAGAGAGAGAGAGAGAGAGAGAGAATGAGAATGGGTGTGCCAGGGCCTAATGCCACTGCAAATGGACTCCAGACACGTTTGATACTTTGTGCAGTGGGCTTTACATGGGTGCTGGGGAATAGAACCTGGGCGTCAGGCTTTCCAAGCAAGTGCCTTTAACTGCTGAGCCCTCTCTCCAGCCCTCTGCTGATCTTTCATTTTTGTTGTTGGCCTGGAGCTCATGACAATCTTCCTGCCTCGGTGTCCCAAGTGCTGCGATTACAGGTGTGCACCACCACTCCCGGCTCTCTGCCTTTCTTCAAGGAGTGGTAAACTGAGGGAAACATTATTCTGTCATCAGTTCCTTTGTTCTTCAGTTAAGTCAGAGGACTTGAACAGGCCCAGGTGGGGCCTGAGCTGCCCTCCCTGGGGGGAGGCAGGGGTCCCTCATACTCCGTCTCCTGTCTTCTCTGTTAGGACAAACTACAACTCTGAATGACTTGGACATCCAAGACATGCTGCCTGAGGACACCTACCGCTACTATACCTACGAGGGGTCACTCACTACCCCTCCTTGCACACAGAACGTCAAGTGGTTTGTACTGGATGATTCCATCAAGATGTCCAAGACCCAGGTAATGTACCGCACTGTTTTCCCACCCTACCCCGGCCCTTTCCCTGCCTGGCTAGGGAGCGGTGCCAGCATTCTGCCCATGGCATTTGCCACTCCCTCTATATGACTCGGGAGGATCTTACTGCTGTGGCAGGGACTGGGAATCCAAGGAGCTTAGAGGCCATGCGACCCAGCCACACGGTGATGGCAAATACCTGTAGAAGGAGACGCCTGCCAGGTGCTGTCCTGGGTCCTCTGCAGCTTACATTCTAACACCCGGCACACCTGCAGCCAAGGACTGCTTCTATTCACACTGTTTTGTTGTTTTTCGAGGTAGGGTCTCACTCTAGCCCAGGCTGACCTGGAACTCACTGTGTAGCCCAGACTGGTCTTGAACTCATGATGATCCCCCTACCTCAGCCTCCCTAATGCTGAGATTCAAGGCATGTACCTGCATATCCAGATTCTATTTACTCCCTGTCATGTTTAACTGTCAGCGTCATACTTAGCTCTTGGAGGAGAAGTTCTGGGTCACTCATTCTTGTCCTTCAGCATAGTTCAGGTACACAATGAATCTCCCTTCCTTCTCCCTCCCTCCCTCCCACCTCTCTTTCCTTCCTTCCTTCCTCTCTTTCTTCCTCTCTTTCTTTCTTTCTTTTTTTTTTTTTGAGGTAAGGTCTCCCTCTAGCCCAGGCTGACCTGGAATTCACTCTGTAGTCTCAGGGTGGCCTTGAACTCATGGCAATCCTCCTACCTCTGCCTCCCGAGTGCTGGGATTAAAGGCGTGCGCCACCACGCCCGGCCTTCTTCCTTCCTCTCTTTCTAACTGACTTTGTTACATTAGTTATTGCTGTGACCAAATACTTGACAAAAAGCAGTAGAAGGAAGGGAGGGACGGAAGAAGGGAGGGAGGGAGGGAGGAAGGGAGGGAGGAGGGGTTTAATTTGTTTACAATCCCAAGGGAGCACAGTCCATTATGACACAGGAGGCCTGGCAGCAGGAGCACGAAGGAGCACATTGTGTCTTCAGTCAGGAAGCAGGTGACAAACAGGAAGTGGGGCTGAGCTAGAAAAGGTTAGAACCCACCTCCTCCTAAAGGTTCCACAGTCTTTCCAAATAGCACTATTAGCTGGAGAGCAAGAGTCAAACATATGAGCACATGGTAGACATTTGACATTCAAGCCATAATATTCCATCCCTGGCTCCAATAGACTCACTGCCATCGTATGATACAGAATGCATTCAGTTCAAGTTCCTTCTTCCCTCTCTCCCTCCCTTTCTTACAAAAATTTCAGGTTGTGGAATTATAAAACAAATAATGTAAGAATGAATGTCTAATATGTTTAAAGATATGAGGTGTAAATATGGGGAAAGGACAAAGATAATAAATGATCAAACATGGAAATAAAACTATATTAAATTTTTAGGAGTGAAATACAGTAACTGGACTCAACAGTTCAATGAATAAATTTAACAGCATGTTAGACCTAGTCCAACAGAGAATTAGGAAAGTGGAAGACAGAGATGAGAAAATTGTCCAGATTTTAACTCAAAGAGAAAAGAGATGGAAATATTCAAAAGAAGTAAAGAGAAATAGAGAGAAGAGGGGTATAACTATGTCTAATTGAAATTCTGGAAGAGAGAGGGATAGGATAAAGGTACAATTTTAGTGATTATTGGGTGACAGTTTTTTAGGATAATTAGAAGGCATTAAGTCATATATTCGAGAAGCCAAAAAAAGTCAATTAAAAAACAACCTGAGATGGCTCAGTGGTTAAAGGCTTTTGCTTGCAAAGCCTGTGGGCCCAGGTTAAATTCCCTAGCACCACCTAAAGGTAAATTCCAAAAGTGGTCCATGTGTCTGGCGTTCGTTTGCAGGGGCAAAAGACTCTGGAACATCTACACCCCCCCCACACACAAATAATTGTAGAAAACAAAAAGCCCAACCCACAACACACCCTATATTAAATACATCACAATGAAACCACAAAATATAAAGAACAAAGCAAGACAAAGAGATGATTTAAAAATCAGAGAGGGCTGGAGAGCTGGCTCAGCAGTTTAGGTGTTTGCATGCAGAGCCTAATGACCTGAGTTTGATTCCCCAGATGCACAAAGTGGTCCATGCATCCAGAGTTCATTTTCAGCAGCTGAAAGCCCTGGTGTGCCCATTCTATCTGTCTCTCCTCTGTCTCTCTCTGCTTGAAAATAAATAAATAAAAATATTTATTTAAAATATTAGCCAGAGAGAAAAAGTGGTTCTCATGAACTGAGTATCGATTGGCCAAGCGCCAACACCGTCACCGTTAAGTCTGAAGTGAATAGAATCATACTCCAAAATGTTGAGGGAAATGAATAGACGAGCTAGACCTGTACTTGCAGCAAAAATAATTTTAAGGACATAGACAAAATATGTTTTTAGAAAAATAAAAATCGAGCATTTTACTTGCTTATTTTTGCTTTCCCTTGTGCTAAATAGTCATAGAAAAAGATTAGAAGAAAAAAAAAAGAAAAAGATTAGAAGAGATTGTGGAGATTGTTGGAAGGATGGGCGGATAGATGAGTTGAGACAATGGCTGCCATATAGCATCCAGACCCACCTTGAGATTTTCTTACAACACTTGGGCATCGCACAATCCAAGTGTCTGTCCAGTTGCTAACTCAACTTTTGAAGATGTTCCAGCGCCTTTCTCTCCCCATGCTTCGTGTTGCCTGCAGGTCTTAACTATAGAGAATTCCGTCAAGAATCACAACAACGAGACCCTGCACAATGGCTACCGAAACACCCAGCCCTTGAACCACAGAGTGGTGGAAACCAACTTTCCATACTTCGCTAATCAATGTGAGTGAGATCGATCCACCTGTTCCCCCCTTCCCATGCTAGATCAGCTGCTGGGGCAGGAAGCTCCTGTGGACCAATGTGCACACATGGCCACCACTCCTTTACCCAGTCCTGGCAGTGATACAACAAAGAGGAACAGAGCAGATGGCGAGGAGAGACACTACACTGTTTATCACTTACCTGATCTTGACTAGACACAGCAGGAGAAACAAAGTGACACGATATCCATAAACTCTCATCTTATCGGAGTGTAGGCTCACTTTGACTTTATTGAACTCAAGTTAGATTGTTTCCCATGTCTTTATCTTTGTGTATTGAAAAGCTACTCCCAATTCCTCTTGGGGCATCCTCTCAGGGTAGGGGGTAGCCAGACAACACACACACACACACACACACATATTTACTATATCTGCTTAGGGACCGAGGATTAGGTCCTAGGATGCTGGAAGTAGGTAAGAGCTGTCCAGCCTCCACTGGCCCATCTAACAGCTGGTCAGGTCCAGCTGTGATCCCCTGTCTGCATGGCTGCAGGAACGCACATGATCTACAGCTGTTCCATCCTTACTTTGCTTGTTTCTTTGTAAACTGTACAACCTCCAAATTCATTGTATTTCTAAATTATTTGTGGGTGTGTGGGTGTGTGGTGTGCCAAGGTAACTTGCCAATGCAAGTGAGAGCCCACCTGGTTTAATGTAAGTGGCTGGGGAATTAGAGGGAGGAAGGGAGAGAGAGAGAGAGAGAGAGAGAGAGAGAGAGAGAGAGAGAGAGAGAGAGAGAGAGAGAGAGAGAGAGAGAGAGAGAATGGGCACACCAGGGTCTCTAGCCACTGCAAATGAACTCCAGATCATGCACCACTTGGTGCATCTGGCTTTACATGGGTACTGGGGAATAGAAAACCCAGGCTGGCAAGTGCCTCTAACACTGAGCCATCTTCCTGCCCCTAACTCTTCTTTTCACTGAATATATTCTAGATTCTCATTTCCAGTATTACCTAAAAGCTATTGATGAAAAGCTTGATTACTTGGCAAGATCTTTTGGAGAGAAGAAAAGTAAGAAGAAAAGTCACTATTAATGAGCTGGAAGTTGTGGACTGACCCTTTGGACTCTCCCTATCCCATCACTAAGGAATCCTGAGATACAGATCAAATGGTTCCCACCTGGTGAATTTCTGATTAGACCAGGGAGAACCATCATCCATGGAAGGATAGTTCAGACGGATGAGAAACAAGTGGCATTTCCAGTGGAAATCATCCGGGACAGACATACAAAGGAATCCTCCATGACTAACATCCCGTCAATCATTTACTTAAAACTTAAAGCTGAGGTTGTGTGGCTCAGTGGAAGAATGCCTGCCTGGCATACACCAGACCATGGTTCAACCTCAGCACTGAAAATAAAAAAAATTACTCACTTTAGGGTTGGAGAGATGGCTCAGCGGATAAGGCACTTGCCTTTGGTGCCTAAGGCCCTGGGTTCAATTCCCCAGGACCCACATAAGCCAGACCCACAAGGTGGTGGCCCTGGTGTTCTCTCTCTGTCTCTCTCTCTCTCTCTCTCTATCTATCTATCTCTCTCTCTGCTTGAAAAATAAATAAATAAAATATTTAAAAAAAATTACTCACTTTGATCTACGAAATAAATCAGCCAGAATTTCTCTTTAGCACTTAGATGACTAAAGTGGAAATTTATAATTTTTAAATTTGGATTCTTTTATTTCTTTGTACCATTTTTAATATCCCTTCTTAAAAAACAAAGTCACACACTTAATTTAGGGGCCGAGGATGTAGCTCAGTTGGTAGAGTATTTGTCTAGCACGAACAAAGACCTGGGCTTGATTCCCAGCACTGCATACATGCCCATAATCTCAGGAGACAAGAAGATTAGAAATTTAAAGTCATTCTTAACTACAAAGGGAATTGTGGGCAGCCTGGGCTATAAGACCCTGCTCAAACAAGAAACAGAAAACAGTGAAGATTTCTCGTGTGCCCTATTCCAAGGAACACAGGTGAGAGCAGAGAGATTATTGGGGGAAGGGTTTCTAGGATAAAAATTAGGAAAAAGGAAGGTGTTGTAGTCAGCTTTCTAGTTACTGTGCAGAAAGAACCCAAGCAAAAGTGGCTTGTGGAGGAATGGATTTATTAGGCTTACAGACTTGAGGGGAGACTCTATCATGGCAGGGAGAACAATGGCATGAGCAGAGGAGTGGACATTACCTTCACCTCAGCACTGCAAACAGTAGCAGGAAGGTGTGCCAAACACTGGCAAGGGGAAACTGGCTTATAACCCCCATAAGCCCGCCCCCAGCAACACAGCTCTAGCGAGGTTGTAAAACCCAAACTGCCATCAGCTGAAGATTGATTAATCAGAGCACACTCATTTGTTTGTGGGGGACACCAGTATCAAACCATGACAGTCTGCCCCTGGCCCCCACAATCTAATAATCATACATGATGTAAAGACAATGTGTTCAGCTCAACCCCTAAGTCTCCACAGCTTTCAACTGAGCCATAATACCAAAAAATAAACCTGTAATGGCACAGAACATTCACATTGCAAAAGATAACATGAGGCATGGCAAAAACAGATTGAACTAATACAATATTTAAAACAAGCAGGGCACCATCAATCTCTAACTCCAAGTTCAATAATTCTAATTAGTCTCTTGGAGATTTGATTTTACCCCTCCAGCTTGGCTACTCACAGTCCAGGAAAACTTCTTCTGGTGTTTGCAGCTCACCTTGGCAGCCACCAATAGTCCTGGCATCTTATTGGGTCACCTTTGCAACCCACAGTTCATCTTCATGGCTCCATTGGCTTCCACACAGACAATCTAGCATACCTGCTTCATATTGCCAATGGCCGTTTTTCAAAAACAAAACTGTATTGCAAATCCAATGATTCTCTCTCTTCCTGCATTTGCTCCACTCCACAGAACCAGGTGGGCTACCAATTTGTTAATCCAGGGGGGAACAAAGCATTCAGGCCCCTTATTTCAAAGAGTCCTCATTCTTCATTGTTCCAATGCAGACCAGTTGGCCCAATCTCAATGGTTGTAATCTCTCAAACTATTGTAGGTGAATGGGCAGCAGTTTTGGCCCAAAGATCTTTCTTTCTGTGCCATCTCCATCTGCTCACACCAGTCCATCTTTACGTAAAGCAACCCTGCACAGTTCCCAGACACAGGCAGGCAGAATGCAGCAGGCTTCTCATACAAATTGCTCTGACACAGTCCTTACAAAGTTCTTTTTCCCCCTTGTAAGCCAAACCTCACAGTCCATATTTCTTACTTCATTCAGGTCTTTCAACTCTGACCAGAATGGTCCTTCAAGCTGTACTCACAGCACTGCAAGACATCTCTCAGGACAAGGTTTTAAATCCCTCCATAGTCCTCCTGTAGATCACTTCCAAAGAGCCAAGCCACAAGATAAGGGTTCTAGGAGCAACAGATGACCCCACTCCTGGTACCAAATCTGTTGTAGTCAGCTTTCTAATCGCTGTGCAGAAAGAACCCAAGCAAAAGTGGCTTGTGGAGGAATGGGTTTATTAGGCTTATGGACTCAAGGGAAGACTCCATCCTGGCAGGTAAAATGATGACATGAGCAAAGGGGTGTACATCACCTCCGTCAAAGCACTGCAAACAGTAGCAGAAAGGTGTGCCAAACATTGTCAAGCTGGCTTATAACCCCCGTAAATCCGCCCCCAACAACACAGCTCCAGTGAGGTTGTAAAACCCAAACTGCCATCAGCTGAGGATCGATCAATCAGAACACATTCATTTGTTTGTGGGGAACACCTGGATCAAACCATGACAGAAGGAGATTCATGGCATTTTATTATTGTTTTTAATTTCTTCTTTTATTTTGTTAAAAATGTGTGTGTGTGTTTTTTTGAGGTAGGGTCTCACTCTAGCCAAGGCTGAACTGGATTTCACTATGTAGTCTCAGGGTGGCCTCGAACTCATGGCAATCCTTCTACCTCTCTCTGCCTCCTGGCACCCCTGGTTCTTTTTTGACTTTTTGTTTAATTAAATAGATAGGTAGGTAGATAGATAGATATACAGATAGATGACAGATAGATTAATAGGGTCTTACTATATTATCCAGGTTGGTCTTGAATTGTGATGTGGTCCTTCTGCCTTAGTCCTCCCTCTTCCCCCACACCACCATGCCTGGCTCAGTGTGTTTTATTTTTTGAGACAACCCCAAGTTTGAGATCCTCCTTCCTCCTGCCCTAGCCTTCTAAGTTCTGAGATTACAGGCATGTACCACCATACCTGGCAGGAAGTAGCTTATTTGTTGCCGTTGCATGTGCATGCATGTGTGTACACATGCTTGTATGTTTATGGGCACACTTGCATGTGAGGGTACTTGTGCATATGTATACATATGTGTGTGGAGACCAGAGGGTGACGTTGGGTATTTCCATAGTTGCTTTCCACCATATTCTTGGAGACAGGGTCTTGCGCTGAGCTTAGCACTCACCACATCAGCTGAGCTAGCCAGAAAGTGTGAGGGGTTCCTATCTCCACCTCCCTAGCACTGAGCACAGATACTATGCCTGGCATTTTCACCTGGGTGCTGGGGAGCCAAACTCGGGTCTTCATGCTTGCCTTCTCTTCATCTCAGGAAGCATTTTGTTTCTTTTGGGCCAAAGAATAAAAAATGGCTCTAAGATACTGGAGTCATGTAAAAAAAAAAAAAAGAAAAGAAAAGACAGGAGCCACCTTCAAGTGGCTCTTGGGACAATTCAAATGAAAAATATCAGAAAAGGACAATTGCAATGATTGAAACACCAAACGTATAGAAATACATGAGCTCAGTCTGGGGGTACAGCCCAGTGGTAAAGTACATGCCTAGCATAGGATTTGATTGTAGCACCAAGAAAAAAGATGAAGAATACATCTTGCTCTTAAAAATGAAAGAAAAGTCAGGTGTGGTGGTGCACACCTTTACTCCTAGCATTCAGGAGGCAGAGGTAGGAGGATCGCTGTGAGTTTTGAGGCCAATCTGAGACTCCATAGTGAATTCCAGGTCATCCTGGGCTAGAGCAAGACCCTACCTCGAAAAACAAATAAACAAACAAAATAAAATCACTGGCCAATTTTGCAAGCTGCTAAGGAAAACAACACATTGTTCCATAAGTTAGCAAACAGGAGAGAATCCTGCCTTTGTCCTGTCATTCCTGTCTAACCCCTAGTTCAGCATAATGTCAGAGTTGGCTCTGTTCATTTCTTGTGGCTGCTGTAATGAAGGACCATGTGCCTAATTATGTCTGTAGAGACCCTTCTCAATGAGGCCACAATCACAGGTTCTGGGTGCACCTAACTTTTGGTGGTCACTTTCAATCATCTACAGTTGGTGAGGTCAAGTTCTTCTTGGAGGAATTCTGGCTAGTGAGGTCAGAAGGTGTCCTGTTGCAACTTCTGTGAAGTGATGGACCCAGGTGATGGTCTCTCATGTGGAAGATGGGTGGGCTCATGGTGTTATTGTATCAGTATATTATGTTACATGGATCCAGCTGACAATATTTGGAAATCCTGAACTGTGTTCACATCATACACAAGAAATAAACTGCCATGCTTCTGGAAATTCAAGTCAGAAAAGAATGCAATTTATCCCAAAGGAGGAAGTTTCACAAACCTGCAGACCCAACAGGAAGTTCTGCAGTATAAGGCCAGCCTGGGCTACAAAGTGTGGCCCTATCGCAAAACAAAAACAGGGGCTGAGGATATGACTCCGTTGGTAGAGGGCTTGTCTAGCAGGACAAAGCCCTGGGCTCCATCTCTCACACCACATATAATTAGGCACGGTGGCATGTGCCTGTAATCCTCACATCTGAGAGGTGGAGGTAAAAGGCTCCTTAGCTATATAGTGAGTTCAAGGGCAGTTTGGACTATGTGAGACCCTATGTCAATTTTTAAATTATTTTAAAAAGCCAGTTGTGCCGGGCTTGGTGGCGCACGCCTTTAATCCCAGCACTCAGGAGGCAGAGGTAGGAGAATCACTGTGAGTTCAAGGCCAGCCTGAGACTACATAGAGAATTCCAGGTCAGCCTGGGCTAGAGTGAGACTCTACCTCAAAAAACCAAAAAAAAAAAAAAAAAAAAAAAAAGCCAGTTGTGTGGCACATATCTTTAATCCCAGAATCTAGGAGGCTGAGGTAGGAGGATCACTGTGGGTTCAGGGCTAACCTTGGGCTATAGCCTGGCCTGGAGTGAGATCCTACCTCAAAACAAAGTATTTTTTTAAAAAAGAAATTTTGCAAAAAGTTTTTAATACATACATACATATATATGGGTATGTATATGTGTATATCTACCTGTGTGCATGGGCATGTATATGTGTGCATCTATCTGTGTGGAGGCTAGAGCTTGTCACTGGGTGTTTTTCTCCATCTCTCCACCTTACTCACTGAGGCAGTCTCCCACTTGAACCCAGAACTCTCATTCGACCAGTTTTAGTTAGCCAGCTTCCTGGTGGATGACCTGTCTGCACCTCCAAAGTCCAGGGATTACAGGTGGGTTGGCACACCCACCTAGCACTTAGGTGGGTTCTGGGGGTCCTCAGGCTTGTGCAACAATGCTTTACTAACCAAGCCCTCTCCCCATCCCCAAAGACAAGATTTTTGTCTTCTTTTTCATAATAAACTGATTACTTTTAAAAAATATTTCATTTACTTAAGAGAGAGAGAGAGAGAGAGAGAGAGAGAGAGAGAGAGAGAGAGAGAGAGAGAGAGAGAGAGAGAGAATGGGTACTCTAGGGCCTCCAGCCACTACAACTGAACTCCAGACACATGTGCCACCTTGTGCATCTGGCTTTACGTGGGTGCTGGGGAATTGAACCAGGGTCGAGCCCTGTGTTTTTCTTCTGAATTACTGAAGAAAAATACCCTGTGTGTAAGGTGCTCAGTGAAGATATGCTGAACAAATGAATGCTTTGTCAAGACATCCTAAAAACAGGGCTGCCAGCCTGAGTTCAACTCCCCGGAACCCTCATAAAACCAGATGGGAATTCCTTTGCAGCAGCAAGAGACCCTGGCATGCCCATAGACACACATGCAAATAAAAAAAATTTAAATCCTAAAAATCAGCTGGGATGTTTAGTCCCAGCACTTGGAATGCCGAGGGAGGAGGATTACCAGAACTTCAAGGCCAGCCTGGGGCTACTGCACGGGTTCCTGGTCAACCTGAGATTCTGCCTCAAAACCACCACCCCCAAAATTCTAAAAATCATTAAGACTTGATAACCTAAATCATAAAAAGTAATAACCTGACAGTTTAAAAGAGGAATGATCACTGTATTCATGAAAAGACTCCACCTCACTTGTGACCCAGGCAATGACAATTACAAAGAGACACCATTTCACGCCCCCAGACTGGCAAGGGAGGCCTGATATTACCACACACTTCTGAGGCATGGAGTCAGCTCTGTCCTGTTTGGGCAGGGGCGTAGGCACGTACAACCACTCTGAGAGACTTTGGTAATGCTGTGGGAAGGTGGCTGTGTGCACATCGTCAGAGCCAGAAATTCCATGCGTAGGTATTTGCCTTAGAGAAGATTGCAATCACGTATAAGAAGCAAAACTATTCAAAGTGGAATTTCTTTATAATTGAATAATAAAAGAAAAAAACCTAGTGTTTGTGAAGAGTCGTGTAAAATAAAGATGTTGTACAGCTCATATGTAGTGGGAAAGGCTGAATGAACTGGAATGAGACTTGTCAATATTGAGCAACAAATGTAGATTGCAAGAAAAATTGGGAGCATGGTGCTATTTATAAAATGTTTTTACAAAGCATATGACCTATATTCTTTTTAAAACTTTTTATTGACAACTATATCTACACAGTGTAGCCTGATCACAATCCCCTTGGCTCACCCTTCGTTCCTCTCCTTTCCTCCCTCCATGGAACCTCTTTGCTTTTCAACTAGTACCTGTTCTGTTTTGATGTCAGCATTGGCTTGGGATTTTTATCTTCAGAGTAAGTAGGCCCTGTGTGGGGAGTGACAGCCACTAGGAAGTGCAACAGCCACTTTGTGTCTGGAAGACAGTGTTGCCAAGCACTCTACCTCCCCATCATTCGGCTCGTTTGTTCCACAGTGGTCCCAGAGCCCTGGAGGGCACAAGAGAGAGAGAGAGAGAGAGAGAGAGAGAGAGAGAGAGAGAGAGAGAGAGAGAGAGAGACAGAGAGAGAGAGAGAGAGAGAGAGAGGTCTCTTTTAGTGCTGAACACACACGGTCACTTCTTAGCACTTTGGTGAGCTTTAAGTCACCCCACCAGATGGTCAATACCATCTGAGAAGAGAAGTTTCTCTAACCAAAAGTGAAAATAGCCTTAACATATGGCACAAATATAAATATTTAGAGGGCATTTTGGAGGGTGTACTATATCCATTTAGCCAGGAACAGAAGTAGCTTACCCCTAGGGCTTATGGCGCCTAGCCATGGGCTTCAGACTAGGTTTTCAGTACGAAGCGTGAATTCTCTCCCTTGAGAGGACTTAAATCCCATCAGAGAGTAGTGGTTTTTTATTTTTATTTTTTAATAGCAGACATGCCACCATTACACCAGTTGGCACATTTGGCCAGGTTGGCCAGCTGTGTAGCTTACAAGATCCACTGCTGGTTAAAACCACTGATGATGTTTCTCCCCAGCAGGCTGCATCGTTCTTTCCAGCATCATGACAGCTAGTCCACAGGGAGGAGGTTTCCAGCTCAGCTCCAGCTTGATTTCTCAGTGACCTGCAGCCCAAGCATGTGTAGTGTTCAGCCATAGGGTCTTACCATCTCGTTCTGGTGGGCAGCCAAGGGCTTTGGCAATAACCTGTCTTGTTTGGGTATCTTACCTGACCAACAATTCACTGGGTGGTATTCCACCCCTGACACTGAAATTTTTCTGTAACCATCTATGGCTTTATATAATTTTAACATGCAAAATACATAATAAAATCACAAGGAAGGTACCTAACACAGAACAGTGGTTGTATCCATTGAAAGGAGGGGCGGTCGAAGAGAATTCAGGATCTTAGACTTCCTGTAATGGCCTATTGCTTAGCATGGGTAGTGGGCTGATGGGTATTCATTACCCTTTATTACTATTTATCCCTTTGAAATAAAAATCCAATCAGTCATTTTCCTAACTGAAAACCCTCCAGTGGTTTCTGATCTCAGGGAATTAATCCCAAAGCCCTCATTGTGGGTTATGTCGTTTGGTCCCTGTTTGCTTTCTGAATATCACCTGCTATCTCCTCACTTTTGTTCACTGAGTTCTTGACATGGCATTCCAAGCTTGGGGCCTTAGTACATGTTCTTTGAACTGAATGCAGAGCTTGCTTCCTTCCTTTTCTTTTTCTGTTTTGTTTTTTTTGGAGGCAGGGTCTCACTCTAGCCCAAGCAGACCTGGAACTCACTCTGTAGCACAGGTTGGCCTTGAACTCATGGTAATCCTCCCCAGTGCTGGGATTACAGGCAGGAGCCACCACACCTGGCAAAATATTCTTTCTTGCTGTGCTTCTCCACCCACATCTCCACAAAGACCCCAGAGATTGACAATGAACTTGAGATCAACCTAGCTTTGTCTAGTAACACTGTGATGGACAACCATCATCATTGGAAGACAGAAGCAAGGCCAGAAAGGGCTGTGTCATGGTTTGATCCAGGTGTCCCCACAAACAAATGAATGTGTTCTGAATGATATATCCTCAGCTGATGGCAGTTTGGGTTTTACAACCTCACTGGAGCTGTGTTGTTGGGGCCGGGCTCATGGGGGTTATAAGCCACCATCCCCTTGCCAGTGTTTGGCACATCTTCCTGCTGCTGTTTGCAGTGTGTGGCAGAGGTGATGTCCACCCTCTGCTCATGCCATCGTTTTCCCTGCCAGGATGGAGTCTCCCCTCGAGTCCATAAGCCAAATAAACCCATTCCTCCACAAGCCGTCTTTGTTTGGGTTCTTTCTGCGCAGCAACAGAGTAAGTTGATTACAACAGGCACCAAGAAATGCATGAAGGACTGAGCCACAGTCTTTTCAGAGAGGTGGTTCACAGCTGCCAGGCCAGCCCCCTACTTGCCACCTCAATCCCAAGTTCTGGCCTCCATCAGTCCAGGTCCTCTAAGGTTCCCCTGAAAAAACAGGGCTGGGGGCTACTCCTGTCCTCCCCTCGAGGCCTCTTGGAACAACGCAATGAAAGGAAGAGTCCATGCACCCACCCAGGAGAGCAACCAAGGAGTTGATTGGCCAAGTTACAACACTTGAGAGCAAAAGAGTTCTATTTTAAAAATTTATGGAATTGGAGAGATGGCTCAGTGGTTAAACGCACTTGCTTATAAAGCCTTACAGCCCTGGGTTCTATTGCCCAGTTCCTACGTAAAGCCGGATGCACAAAGAGGTGCATGCATCTGGAGTTTGTTTGTAGTGGCTGGAGGCTTTGGCACACCCATACTCTCCTTCCTCCCTCCTTCTCCCTCTCTCTTTCTCTCTCCCTCACACACTTAAATAAGGAAAGTATTTTAAAACATCTATGGATTGGCAAGATGGCTCAGTGAGCACAGTGCTTGCCGTGCAAGCATGAAGACCTGAGTTCATATGTCCAGGATGCACGGAAAAGCCAGGCACGGCTTCATGCAGCTGTCATCCCAGCGCTGGGCAGGGACGGTCCCTAGGGCGGGCTGGTAGCTACTTTAGCTGAAGAAGTGGGCCTGGGAAGATGGCTCAGCCATTAAAGGCACTTGCTTGTTCAACTCCCATGGCACCCATTTAAGCTGGAAGGAAAGTGGCACAAACCTCTGGTGAACATTTTCCATGGCAAAAAGTCCTGGCACACACACACACACACAAAAAAATAAAAAAATAAAAAAATAAAAAAATAAAAAAATAAAAAACAACAACAACAACAACAACAAAAAAAAACAAAAAAAAAGTTGGTAAGTGATCAAGGAAGACACTCGATATTAACCTCAGGCCTCCATATGCAAATGCACATACACACAATAGCATGTGCACGTGTACAATCATCACATCACACACACATGCAGAAATAATTTCTAAACACTTTTTGGTCAATTTTACATAATTAAGCTTGCTCAGTTTTGAAGTAGCAACAAGTTAGACATTATCTGTTTTATCTGTTTGGGTATGAGGACAGACCTGAAATGTGTGTGCGTGTGCGTGCGTGTGTGTGTGTGTGTGTGTGTGTGTGTGTGTGTGTGTGTGTGTGTGTGTA
>PVHP010043260.1:0-14615 GCA_004024765.1 Zapus hudsonius
ATGTTGCGAGCTTAGAGGTCCTTGTGTCGAAAATCCTTGGTTTCTGTCTCAATGGCCTATCCTGTGTTGATTGAATGACTGTGGTTATAGGTCCCTTGTTCATCATTCATTGTCTGCTGAGTTCCCTATGGATCCTCCCTGATATGACTGTGGTGGCTCCTCTCTTGTCAGGATCTCATCCATCGGCCTACGGTTGGTTCCCATGTCGAATTTTAACCTATAGTGAGAGGATGTCCTCTAGAATAGGATGGGGACAAGGGTCCATGGTTGGATGGGGAGATTCAGGTGAGCAAAGGGAAAATCTCTGGCTTAGAAGAACTGGCCGCAGAAGATTCTAGGCAAGAATTCTGGTTCCTGTGCCAGGCTGCAGGGGATTACTGGGGGTTCCTGAACAGTGGACATGAAATTCATTTATCCATATTGAGAGCCAGCTGGCCCCCAGATAAAGAATTGAAGTGCTAGACCCAGTGTTAAAGAACTGAGGTGAACATTCTCTAGGAGTGTCTGGCTGGTACATCAGTCACCAGGTCACTGGAGTTAGGGTCAGAGCCTGGGCTGTGGCAACCCTAACAAGCCAGGTAGGACTGCTTGCCCCCAATAAGCCAATTAAAAAAGCAAAGATAATAGTGAAAATCAGAAAAATGTATTACTCAGTGTGGCCACATTGATAAGAGGGACAAAGAGATTGAGTGGTTTTCCCTCAAGTCCATCTTTGTGGTCCTGGCTTGGATTTAAGTAGAGGGCCAGGTGTGCATAGCTCAGCAGCCTGGGTCAAGGTGAGTTTCTCTGCATCATTACCTTACTCTGGTCTCTCCTGTAAGGGGGTCTGGCAAGTTGCCAGCATTGTGTGAAATCTCTCTACAGAAGACAAGTTCCTCCTCTGGCTGGCACCACACTTCCTTTTTCCATGGCCTTTTCCTTCTCTTGGCATGAGGTTCCTGGGGAAATTCCAACTTCTTGGAGAGCGTCCTCTTAATAGTCTGACAGCCTAAGGGAGGGGACAAATGTCTCTTTAAAAGATCTCATGTCTGTCAGGATGGTTACAACCACATGATCTTATGGTCATTGTTGTGAGAGATGGATCCCTAGAGGTTTTTGTGGGTTCCAAGCAGTCCAGCAAAGTGTGGCGGGGAAGAAGTGATGACTTAGGGAGGGACACCTCCATGGTTGTTACAGGTGGAAGGACAGGGGCAGTGATGGCATGCAGGTGAGGGATGTAAGCATGCTGTGCTGAGGTGTCAGAGTCCAAGCCACAAGGCTTCTAAGGGGTCACAGCCCGAAGGGGCTGGGTGGAAGATGTCCCTGGTCTTATGTAAAGCAAGGGGAGTATTCAAAGAGCCTGGGCCCTGGTCCAGATTTGACGTGGCGAGAGCACACTGGAGCTGCAGGCACAGGAGAGCAAGGAGAAGGGCTTGTCAAGCAGTGGGTGAGGAAACAGCAGCTTCCAGAAGGGGCCTGAGGGAGGCCTCAAGTGACAGTGAGGAGACTCTTGATGATATCACCAATGGGCAGAGTGGCCAGCAGAGGGAGCAATTTGTAAGTCAAGTTTTGGAATTAAAGCTGCTCCTGGGATGTTTGTGTGGATGTACCTATGGGCAGTGGTATTTCTGAGTCAGAAATTGCAAGAGGGAGGTGAGGTGATGGCTCCATGGATAAAGCACCTGCCCTGAAAACCTGAGTACTAGAATTCGGTCTCCAGAACCCACATAAAATGTGCCGATGAGGTGGCCTGCCTGGAATCCCAGTGTTTGCGAGGTTAGTAACAGGGTCTCCAGACAAACTGGCTCCCTAGACCAACAGAATCATCAAACTCTGTGTTTAAGAGGGAGACCCTGCCTCAGTAAATAAGGTGGAGAGAGGTTGATGAAGACAGCCAACACCAACCTCTTGCCTCCACACACACACTTGTGCACAAATGTCCACACACGTGGGGGCACACGCATGAGAACACACACACTACACATAGATATGCCAAAAAAGACTCCATCCTGGATTAGAAGATCCTATGTGGGTCTCTGGACCTGGGGCTACCCCTTCCTGGCCCTGGCCTTCTCATGCTTCCCTTCTGTCCCTCATAGTTACTTCCTAGTTGTTTCTGGGAGTGTAATGAGGAACTCTGAAATGTGCTCGGTTACAATCACCTGCAACAGTAAGATGCAGGACCCCCAAGGGACAATTTCTATTTGCAATGCCTAAGCCCATTGTCAAAGTTATCTTAAGAAAACAGAAGCAGTATGGGAAGGGAATGTCTGACTTAAAGAGCACTTTAAGAAAATCTCCTGTTATTTTTAAGTTATAAATTTAAAACAAGACAAATTGAATGTTGTTTCACTGTACTTTAATAGCTAGTTATTTAAAATCAGCATATTGTTTGAATGATGGCTTTGACAGATTTAATAATACTTCAAAGACCTGTTTCTGCCAGTCTATCTATATTTTTAATTTATGCCAAAGATTGACAAGCGTTTGCTGTGGACAGCCAGGAGCTAAGTAGTTCGGCCATCATGGTCAGTGAGGCAAACCCGAAGCTGTTCAACAAATACTTCTGTGATGAGAGGAAATCAGTGTAGATTGTGTGACTGGCCCAACTCAACAATTCAGTGTCATGTTTTATAGCTCTGGTCGACTAGTGATTCAGATGGAACTTGGGTGATGCTTATTTGGTATTTGAAGTTTCCTATCATCAAATCAAATGCAAATGTTTATCTGTGAAAATTATACTTAGTGTACAGGCAGAGGTATAAACCAGGTTTGGCCCCAAGACTGTAGTTTGCCTACTCTTGGTTTATACAAATGATTGACTTGGAAAATTCTTTTTTTTTCTTTTTTTTATATTTTTTTCTTTATTATCCATAATTAGATACACTGGATAAGCAAATAATGTGTTGGTATCCCTAGTTCCCCGATTTCCTTTTTCCCTGTCCCCAATCAGCTGGATATCCTCCTCCATGGGTAGTCTGGATCAGTCCATGCGGTAGGGGTTTATGGATAGCCTAGGAGTCAACCTGGTTCCACTCCCCTTTGTATGTTGTTACTGGGGGGGGGGGGCGTTGTCTCTGGCAGTTCTCCACCATGGCTTACAGTCTTTCTGCTCCCTCTTCCACTCAGTTCACTGAGTCATGGTGGGTGAGTATTAAGTCTGCTTTATTGTTGGGGTCTTAGAGGCCTCTGTACTTCTGCTTTAGGTTGCGTTGAAAATCATTGGTGTCTGTCTCGCTGGCTTATCCTGGGTTGACTGATTGGCTGTGGTTATAGGTCTCTTGCTTATCCCACCACTCTCTGTGGGGTTCCATATGGATCCTCCATGGTAGGTCTGGAGTGGCTCATCTCTTGCCAAGCTGTCATTGGCCTATGGCTCGTTTCTCCACCAATAGTTCAAGGTACCTCCCTATCTGGTCTTAGGTGGTATGATCTCGTCTGCTAAACTGTTTGGTAGTGTGCAAGAATATAGAGACACTTTGAGTTCGTTTTTTGTTTGTTTGTTTTTTGAGGTGGGGTCTCACTTTAGCCCAGGCTGACCAGGAATTTATTATAGAGTCTTAGGATGGCCTTGAACTCATGGCAATCCTTCTACTTCTGCCTCCCAAGTACTGGGATTAAAGGCATGTGCCACCACACCCAGCATACTTTGAATTTCTTGTTCTGGGTGCTGAGTACCACTTGGTGACTTTCTGTCATGAACACAGTGATTGAAGAGGTCATGGCCTGTTGTATCTATAGGGTCATGCTCTTGGGCTCCACCTGTTCTGCCCATGGCTTCCTCTGTGCATTTCCCTGACACCTGTATGGCCCTGAGTGGATTCTTGTATTCCTTTCCTATACCTCTGTCACTGAAGCCACCTGCCAGACAAGCTTCCCTGAGATCAACCAGTCTGTAGGAGGTACAGTAGCCTGAGCATGGTTAGGACCAAGGAGGAAGGCTGTGGAAAGGGCCTGTCTGTTCTTTTGCCTCATGTCACTTGCCTAGAGTGGGGGACAGGCAGCTTGTGTGTCACACACATAGCCACATTCATTCTGCTGGCTGGCTCTAGCACAACTGCTCAATAAATATTCTTCTTTTCCCTTAGTTCAGCTGAAATGCTGTGATTTCTCAAGTGGAACCTTTTCTGAAAATAATTTAAAAAGGAAAGAAAAACAAAAGTACAGAAAAGTAAATTTGGAGCTTCTGAATAGCTCTGAAGCATCCTACCCTGACACAACCTGAGGTGGTCGTGGTTTTCCCGAAGTCCAGGCCCCTCTGGCCTTCTCCTGGAAGGCAGTTTTGGCTTCTGCTCTTGCTGCCTGTTCAAAGCATGGCTCAGTGTTTCAGGGTCGCTTCCAGGCTGCAGTTCCTCAGTGGGTTGTCCTCATAGCCATAGAGGACTTGCCTCCCCTCACCACTGTGTTTTCACTTCCAGGTGAGAGGCTGCGGATTAAGAGTTTATCAGAGGCTGTTCCTGTGCACGTTGGGCAAAGTCCCAAGCTTCTTCTACTGTGTTTTGGGATACATGTCTTTAATCCCAGAACTTTAGAGACTGGGGCAGGAGTAATGTGAGTTCAAGACCAGCCTGGGCTTGAATGAGGCCTTGTTTCAGGAAAAGAAATAAATGTCCTAAAACCTAAAGCCATGCAAACACTGGGCTGGTCCTCCAACAAGAGTGGAATTAAACTGGAAATCACTGCCAGAAAGATAACAGAAAATCTATGATTATATAGAAACTAAACAATAGCCTGTATAATCTATGGGTCAAAGGGAAATTCTCAAGAGAAAATTTAAAAATGCTGAGTGAAAATTTAGCATGAAAACTTGTGGGGTTTGGTACAAGCAGTACTGGTAAGGAAATTCATGGCTCTCAATGATTATGATAGAAAATAGGAGAAGTGTGAAGTGAATAATCTAAGCATCCTCCCCCAGGAACTTGAGAAAGGAGAGCAGAGTAAATCTAAAATAAGTAGAAGGAATCATCAAGTCAAGAACAGAAGTCAATGACAGTGAAAGAGAAAATTGCTTGGTGTGGTGGTGCATGCCTTGAATCCCAGCACTTAGGAGGCAGAAGTAGGAGGATTGCATTAAGTTTGAGGCCAACCTGAGACTACAGAGAGAGTTCCAGGTCATCCTGGACTAGAGTGAGACTCTACCTCAAAAAGAGAGAGAGAGAGAAGGAGGGAGGGAGGGAAGAAGGAAGAAAGAAAGGAAGGAAGGAAGGAAGGAAGGAAGGAAGGAAGAAAAAAATCAGTGAAACAAGAAGCTAGATATTCTAAAATCTCAGTAAAAGCCTCCAACAAGACTTAAAAAGGAAAAATGGGAACAAATTACTATTGTCAGAAACAAATTAGGGACTGGCTATACCCTCAGACTTTGTAGACATCCGATGAGTAAGCAAAGGAACACCACAAATAACTTTGCATGTAAGTCCGATGGCCTCAGAAAGCAGACCCATTGTCCTTCAGGGGTAAATGGTTAAACAGATGATGGTGCATCCCTCCATACAGGACATACTACTCAGCAGAAAGAAAGGAAGAAAGAGCTGTTGGTACACACAGCTTGGATGGATTTCACATACTCTGCCTATGAAAAGTGAATTCCCAAAGGTCGTACATTGTCTGATTCTGTTTATGAAAGAGCATTCTTATGGAGATGAGAGTCAGGGCTTGCCAGCCAGGGGTTAGGAAGTGTGGAGATGGGGGTGAGGAGAGGGTGGCATGACCATGGGGAGGTAGCATGAGGAGAATCTCTGTGTGATGGAGTGGGGCAGACACAGGAATCTGCACATGTCTGAAAACAAGATATGCACACTGCCCTCGGTCCTAACACTATTGAGCCAATGGTGGAGGGTACCCGAGCCTGGGTGTGTGGCTTTCCTGTTTCCTATAAATCCCTCTCCTGTCTCCTCTGCACTGACCCCTAGGCTCCTCAGTCACTACACTAATAGCTTGTTGTTTGAGGGCTTGCTCTTTAAACACGAGGACCTGAGTTTAGATCCCCAGCAACCATGGAAGAGCTAGGTACGGAGGCACACACCTATAACCTTAGAATAGGGATCCTCGGGGCTTCTGACTAGTGAGAGACTCTATGTCAAAGCACAAGGTGGAGATGCCAGGGAGATGGCTCAGTGGGCAACACAGCAAGAACGGAGACCTGAGTTTGCTCCTCAGCACCGACATATGAAGCCAGGCATGGCCATGCATGGCTGTGACCCCAATGCTCATGGAGGCAGAGACAGTTGGATTATTGGGGCTCTCTGGTCAGCCAGTTTAACTTCAAAACCAGGAAATCTAGATTCTAGGAGACACTGCCTGAGGGAACTATATAGAAGAATGATAGAAGGGACATCTGATGTCTTCCTCTGGCATATGTAGGTATGTTCATAGGGAGTGCACGTCTGCACACACACCACACACAAACACACACAAACACCACACACACACACACACACCTCAGAAAGCAGATAATGTGGAGATCAAGTAAGATACTCAACATTGCCTACTCTCACTCATGCCCACAAATATATATGAGCGAGCATGTATATATACCATATACGCACACAAAAAACATTTGCTTTATGAGATGAAGGCACAGCATGGCACGGCACCGTCTATCAGCTTGCTGTGATGGCCAGATGCATCTGTGAGTGGATTCTGCCCTTGTGGCAGCATCCTGGACTTTATAGACTGAGCTTGTTAGAATCTGGGAGGTGGTGGGGAGCTTGGGCACTTGCCTGTTAGGGCTTTGACTGAACAGTTCATGAGTGTAAAGGACATGGCAATTCTGTGTGCAGGCTCATAGGCCAAAGCCAGGGCCAGTACAGATGAAGCATCCACAGTGATGTGGGAACTCTGTATAAGGAAGGCCCTCTCACTGTCCACAGAGGAACTGGGTCCTAGTGCTGTTGTTCATGTGGGCCTGGTGTAGTGAGCAGAGACCTGGTCACATTTCTCAGGGGTTCTGGAGTGGACAGTAACTATAGTGGCACAAAGGGGGACTACAGGGAACCTTTCCAAGGGGTCCCAAGGCTGATTGCCATTGCAGTAAGAGAAATTCAGCCCAGGTGGAAGGTCAGAAGTGACCGAACCTCAAAACATACTATTTATCTATCTGCACTATTTTAAGAAAACCAAACCCAAGACTTGCGAAGTTATTTAAGGAATTGTGCTATAGAATGTAATTCGGGTTGGCCCTACAGGATCTGAGGGTGGCAGATTTAGGGAAGTCTTGGAGAGCCTTGTTCATTGAGAATGGATAACTCCTGGGAGAGGGCTGGGTCTGATGTGGTTACAGGAGTGCAGCTGGCAGGGACACTGTGACATCCCTGCAAAGCCCAGGGCTCAAAAGGGAGAGCTGCTGCGGATAAAGTGGGTTCCCTGCCCCCTCTGGCTTCTGGTTGCCTGCATTTAAATCATGATCCCTTTCATTATGTCCTCCAACAACGTGCTTTCCACAGATCAAAGCAGATTCCTTGATGACACATATGAGAACTGTGGGTGTGGGGTGGCGTGGGCAGGAAAACATTAGGCAGATTTGTAGGGCCTTTCCCATGATGGTGACCACATCGGCTGCCCAATGAACACTAATTATTTATTCCTTCCTATTCAGGGCAGCCAGGTGCCTTCAACATTTCTGCCTTTTGGAGTGACTCTCAGAACCATGGTGGCTGAGAACATAGGTTATCTGATAGAATAAATGCCCCTGTGGACCAAAACCATCCATTTCCACATTCAGCATCCTTATGGCCAGGAATTGGGGCTACTGGAATTAGACCTTCATAGACAGTTTAGAGGTGCCCTGGGGAGAACGGTGTTCATGGTGTGGCATGCCACTTAGAGAGAGGCTTGTGAGGGCCTAGCTGATGGAGGGAAGGTAATATATTTGGTCATTGGATAGACATTTGCATCTGTCTGTCGGCCTGCTGCTCTCTAACTGAATTCTCCTTACTCACTGGGGCCAATGACTGAAACAGGCACAGGAGAGCAGGTGGATGGAGGAGAACAGGTGGAGAAGGGAGAGTTGGCAAAGTGAGGAAAGGAAGGGCTACTGAGCTGGAAAGCATGCCCTAAGGAAGGATCTGGAAGGATGCATGAGAACTGTGGGCATGGGCAGGAAACATTAGGCAGGTTTGTAAGACCTTTCCCATGATGTAGCTGCTTCATCCTACATCCCTGTCTCAGGCCTCACCTTGGTGGGACAGAGTACATGTTGTCCATTCACACTCACGCTGGCCTCTCCTCCCCTGACACTTTTTGTGCCTCTGGGTTTACATGGGTACCTGGGAATTTAACCCTGGCTGACAGGCTTTCCAAGCCAGTGTCTTTAACCACTTGCACCTTCTCTACAACTCTGCCCTCCAACAAACAATCTTCAGCCTGGCTTTCACTCACCCACAGGAAGTACGTTTGTTGAAGTAGTCTTTTAAAGTGATTAAAAGGACTATTGAAGGTTAGAGAAATGGCTCAGCATTTAAGGTGCTTGCCAGCAAAGTTTAACAACCCAGGTTTGATTCCCCAGAACCCATGTAAAGCCAGAGGCACAAAGTGGTGCATGTGTCTGAAGTTCAGGTGTAGCAGCTGGAGGCCCTGGTGACCCATTCATATTCTCAATCTCTCTCTCTCTCTCTCTCTCTCTCTCTCTCTCTCTCTCTCTCTCTCTCTCTCTCTCTCTCTGCTTGCAAAGAAATAAAAATATTAAAAGAATGTCATATTTACGTTTTAAATTTTTGCAGGTAAAAATCTGAAACAAGCTATACACACTTGTGTTTGCTTATTCCAGATAAAATGGGAAGTGAATGTGGTGGTCAGTAAAGTGTGGACTGTGCCCCCAAGGACATCAGGATCCATGATTTCCTAAAATCTCTTAAAAGTTCAACCTTGTAAAGATTGACCTTAAATCCAACAGCCTCTTCCTAGGACCCGATTGGAATTGAATCCCAGAATTGAATTGAACTAAATGTTCAGATTAGCTGCCTTGGGAATCTGAGAGGTTAGTGACCTTTCTTTAAGTACTTGAGGACCCTGAACTGGTAAAGAGCCCTTTGTTAGGATGCTCTCCTGGGGGAGCTCTGGGAGAGCTTCGCCAGCATTCAGGGCTCCCAGGAAGCAGCCCCTTGCCTGTCTGGTCCTCACCAGCCCCACATCAAAGCTTGTCTGCATATGGGAACTTGGATTCCAGTGGGTAATGCTGGAATTACAAGGCCAGCATGCCGTGGTAGAGCTATTTATAACAAGGGTGGTTTTAATGGGTTTCCCTACAGCTCTTTGTAGTGAGTACCATCCTCACCTTTGATGATGACACATGTCTTGTGCAAAGGAGCTGAGCCAGAGCTGGAGCCTGCACAGGATATGTGGGCCCATGCTCACACGATTTGCATAGCAGGTGTGTCAAGGTACAAGTGGAGATGCCTCCACCTCTCAAAAAACTCAAATTCTCATTATCTTTAGTAAAATTCAAGAAAAACAATAGGAAGTCTTGAAGGCTCATATTTTTTAAAATAAAAAGTGGAGAAACCATGTAATTTCATTGTGTTTTCTGTGTCAGGTTTCATGGCTCAGCATTTAATCTTTTACTTGCTAGATATATGTGCTTCCTTAATTATCACCCCTCCCCCCAAATACTCAATTTGCTGAAAGGGAATTATACTAGGAAAACATTTTTTTTTTGCTTTCAAAATTTTTATGCTTGTTTTCTCTAAGAGAAAAGAAATGGACATATTTAAACCAAGATTCTTAAAGTGGTACACTTGAGCTTTGGCTACCTTTCCTCATAAAGGGATGAACTTGCAAAAATGACCAGGATTTGTGGGCTGGAGGGGTGGCTCAATGATTAAGAACTCCTCTGATGAGGGTGAGACCCATAAAGTTTAATCCTCAGAACCCACATAAAAAGCTGGGTGTGGCATGTGCATCTGTAACTGAAGTTCTGCAGGGGAGATCCGAGAATCTGGGGCTTGTGGGAGAAAACAGCAAGTTCCTGGATCAGTAAGAGACTCTTGTTCAAATAAGGCCTGGTGGAAGAGTATTGGACCAGGACACCATAGACAAGCACACCCTGCTGCAGGCAAGTTCAGTGGGGTGCCACATGGGCGCATACAAGTGCACATACTGCACACAAAACACACGCGCAAAAACATTGGTTTATAGTATTTCTAAGTTGCAAGGGGTACCAGTAGTGTTAAAAGCCATGATATATAAAACATTTAGTATATAAGAAAGCTCGGATAATGGTTAATTTTACCTGTCAGTTGGCTGGGCCTGTGTCTGCAATTCACAGGTCCAGCATTTTTCTGAATGTTTCTGTGAGGTTTTTTTTTTTTTTTTTTTTGTAAATAAGATTAACACTTTTGATGGGGAAGGTTGAAAAGATATCTGAGGCATGTGACTAGAAGGAGAGGATCCTATATGGAGAGAGGGGAAAAGGGGATTGGGGAATGAGATGAGAGGGGGTGAGAATCAACTGAAACAAATTGTATTTGAAAATGCCAGGGTGAATGATACCTAGATCTCTGTATGCTAACTAAAAAAGTAAAATAAAAAAAGATTAACTCTCAAAGAGGTGGACTGTGAGTCAGCAGATGACTCTTCCATGTGTGAGGCCTGGATCAACAAGAGAATGATTTCTCCAGAGCTTGGAGGGACTTTGTTGCAAACAATCTCAGAGCTGAGTACAATGTCAGCTCCTTCCTGGGTCTCCAGCTTGAGAGTCTTTGGATTTGAATTTCTGTATCAGCTCTTTCCTGAGTCATCAGCCTACGACCCACACTTCAGATCTTAAAGTTGCCAGCCTTTATAGTTGTGTGAGAATGAATATATATATATGGCATAAAATATATGTGTGTGCATATATACATATATGTACATATGCACACATATGCTTTTTATAAGGTAAAATATACTACACACATACATACCTATACATATACCCTATTGGTTCAGTTTCATTTGTTGTTTTTTGGTTTGTTTGTTTTGGTTTTTCAAGACAGGGTCTCACGGTAGCCCAGGCTGACCTGGAATTGTAGGCTCAGGCTGGCCTCAAACTCACAGTGATCCTATTTCTGCCTATTGAGTTCTGGGATTAAAGACATGTGCCACCCCACCCAGCTGGTTCAGTTTTTAAGACAATCTTGAGTAATACCCCTTAGAGAGATCCACTGGCAGAGAAATCTATAAGTTGCGGTAGATAGACTCAGGTGCTTGCCATGAAAGCAACGAGGACCTGAGTTTAGATCCTTAGAACGCATGTAAAATGCTGAGTGTGGTGCTTCACCTGTGATCCCAGCGCTGGGGAAGTAGAGCCAGGAAATCCCTGGGACTCATTGGCCGGGTCGTTCAGCTGAATTGGTGAGCTCTAGGCTCAGTGAGAGAACATGTTTCAAGGATAAAATAGAAACTGAGAGGGACTTTGACATGTGTGCACAGACATGCACTTACACTTTGCACACTTGTGTGCCCACACACAAACACAACACCAGACATACATATTAAAAATAATGATCCAAAGAAATCTGAATTGCATGGTGTCTTCCTTCATAACCTGATTAGACTTAGACTCTAGCCAAGAAGAAATTTTAGTAAGCCTGCCTAGGATGATCTAAAAGGCATATTCTCAGTTTCCAGCTGGAGCCCATGGGCCTGAGGTACCCCATCCCTACAGGGGCCATGGTGGGTGGGTCTAGGCAGAAGGAGTACTGGCTCAAGTTGAGGTTCCCATGAGAGCCAACTAAAGGTATCAAACATGACCGAGGCCTTCATCTTCCTCAAACTCTCTCTCTGTTTATTCTTTAAATTAACATTTGGTATGATGGACCAAACCAGTTCCAGTTCTTAATATAAAAGTGTTTATGGAAAAAGATACTGCTTCTAATCACTTTCTGATACATTAGTGATGGACACTAGGAATTTTGTGTCCAAAATCCCAGATTAATTGTCCTTAGAGTGGGGTGGGGAGTGGAGATCAGATATCACTGCAGCAAGTGAAGTCTTCAAACAAAACATATAAAATGGCTTTCCAGTTTTTTACAGGCTTCTGGCACAGAGTGTTTGTTAACATGCTGCATGGATGAAAGATCCTTGGGCTGCTTGGAGAGTGGGTGCTGGTGATCTGAGTGTCCTCCTCAGCATCCTCCTTGACCAGCAGAGCAGGTAGTGGGCGATGCTGGAAGACAGGGCTTCTGGCTGCAGAGGCCAGGCTGGAGGCTGTGCAGGCTGGTCCACACTTGGCCCACTCAGGGCTGTTAATGAGGAAGCACACATGCTGCTTGTTTGCTCCCTGTCAACTTTCCTTTTTACCTCTTGTTTGTTACCTGGCTAATTGCCTCTGGTTCATGGGGAAATGCTTTATGAGTTTGGGCCCAAGCGCAGGTACTCTCAGGGCCCGATGAGTCAGGCTGCGTCTCCAGGTGGCTCTCAGTGTGAGGTGCCTGGCCCCTGAGTCACTGACTGCAGACATCAGTCACGGTCCTAGCAGCCAGCTCCCCAGTTGTCTACAGACTTGGCAAGAGTTTTGGTGAGCTGGAAAGGTGGCCATCAGCAGAAAGGAGCCGAGGAGAACCAAGGAGGATTGTGGACGTGTCAGGGTGTTTTGGAGAAGCTCTGAAGTACAGGTGAGTGTGTGTGATGTTCTGGGGTGTGGCTGCCATGAGCTGGTCTCCCTTCCTGCTGGAGTCTCTCAAGTTCTGAGGCCTCCTCCCTCCTCATAGTCTTCCACAGTATTTTCTTTGATGAGAGCCATGGCTAGTCTTCCAGCAGTGTGATGAACACCGGGAAATGAAGAAGTATACCTTTTAAAATAGAAGCAAAGAACAGCTGTTGGGATTTCTTAGATTCAAAGTTTGAATAAATCACTTAGACTTTGTAACTTCGGTTTTCTCATTTCTAAAACTAGGTCAGTAGTACTATCTCCCTGCTGGTGTCTTGAGGACTCAGCGAGGCAGGAGTCACAGATTTTCTTGTCGTTGTAGGTGTAGAATGGTATTAGGTTCAGCAGTGTAGGCTTTTACCTGCCTCGGCATTTAAAATTTATCCTCTCCCTGTATCCTCTCACCCCCTCTTCTCTCCCACCATTATCCCCTTCCCTCTCCTGACTTTCCCCTCCTCTCTTCTGCCTCCTTGTCTCCTCATCTCTCTCTCTCTTTCCCTTCCCCCTCTTCTCTTCCTTTCTCCCTTTTGTCTCCATGCTTTACTTCTGGTAGACAAAAGTTCATTTTGATCCAATGAGCCTGGACCTCAATATTCAGTAGTAAATGAGATCAATATGCTCCTTTGCATTCTAGCTAAGGTGACAGGTGGGGATAGCTATAGGATATAATTAATTACACCAGGTAGAGTTAATTGATATGAAAAAAGCCAAAACAAGATATGAGAGTGGAGGATGGTGAGGGTGAGGTGGGCAAACACTATTTTGTGAAGATGGACAAGGACGGCTTCCTGGAGAGATTACTGACTATTCTCAAAGAAGAAAAAGAAAGAAAAAACAAGGGGGAGGGATGGAGACTAACCTGCACCCCAAATGTAGAGAGGTCTGGAGTAAGGTCCTGGAAGCATGTTTCTGAACCCTCAGAAAACAGCAGCACTATGATAATGTCCTAACTCAAAGATGGTTATCAGGAAGTATTTTTAAATTAATTTTTGTTAGCATACAAAATAATGGGTTTCATTCCATGCATATACATGCTACTCTGTTTATATTCCCTCTTTCATTAGCACTTCTTCTTCCCACATTTGTTTGTCCCTTCCTCCTGCAAAATAGTTCCATTTCTTTCTCTCTTTTTTCTTGGTTTTTCAGGGAGGCTCTCACTCCAGCCTAGGCTGACCTGGAATTCACTATGGAGTCTCAGGGCAGCCTCTAACTCACAGCTGCCTCCCCAAGTGCTGGGATTAAAGGTGTCTACCACCATGCCTAGCTAAATAGTTCCCTTTCTGCAGTAGGAATTTAGCTTTCATGAAGTATTTCTTCATCTCTGTATGTGCATGTGTTTTTTTTTAATCTTTTGTGTGTGTGAACGTGGTGTCTATGTTACGGTGCGATGTGTTTGTGAATGTGTGTGTGTGAATGCATGTGTACATGTCAGGGTGCCTGTGGCCTTCAGAGGACGAACAACCTCAGTCATTGGTCCTCACTTTCTATCTCGTGTGAGGAATGATCTCTGATGTTTCCTGCTGGGTTTGACAGGCTAGCTGACCCCTGAGCTTCTGGGTATTCTTCTGTCTCAACTTCCCTTCTCACTGCAGGAACACTGGAATCACAGAAGTTCATGCTGCTGTGTCCGGCTTTATCTGGGTTCTGGGAACCAGAGTCTTGTGTTTGCTCTGCAAGTGCTTTACCCACCAAACCTTCTCCCAAGCTGCATATGTGTGTTTTTTATGTGAGCAGGTAAAGTGCCTTTTCCTTAGCCTGACTCCTACATTGTTTTCATGAGGACACTGCCTGAAGCAAAGCTCGTCCCAGTTTACAAAGTGTTCATGGACACAGAGTGTGGGGGTGTACTGGAGACTCCGGTGTTCATGGAAGGCAGAGTGTGGGGGTGTACTGGAGACCCCGGTGTTCATGGAAGGCAGAGTGTGGGGGTGCACTGGAGACCCCGGTGTTCATGGAAGGCAGAGTGTGGGGGTGCACTGGAGACCCCGGTGTTCATGGAAGGCAGAGTGTG
>PVHP010043261.1:0-14632 GCA_004024765.1 Zapus hudsonius
GATGGCATGAGCAGAGGGCTGGACATCACCTCTGCCACAGCACTGCAAACAGCGGCAGGAAGGTGTGCCAAACACTGGCAAGGGGAAGCTGGCTTATAACCCCATAAGCTCGCCCCCAACAACACAGCTTCATCGAGGTTGTAAAACCCAAACTGCCATCAGCTGAGGATCGAGCTATCAGAACACATTCATTTGTTTGTGGGGGACACCTGGATCAAACCATGACAGTTAGTAAAGAAGATGTTCTCCACCATGTGTCACTGTCCCTGTCACTGAGGGGTGGCTGTTGTGCAGGCAGCTCACACAATGTCTAAAGACAGATTTTTAGGACTGCTCAAAAAAAAAAATACTTATATTTTATATAATATATTTAGAAGTAGGAACAATAAAGTTCTTATTTTCAAACAATGAACTTGTAACAAAAAGAACTGAAACTACTTTGAGTTGGTGACTGATTTCTCTTGTTTTCCTTCCCTTCTCCTTCCATCCCATTCTTTCCTTCCCTTCCTATAAATTATTTATTTATTTTCATGTGTGTGTGTGTGTGTGTGTGTGTGTGTGTGTGTGTGTGTGTGTGTGTGTGACATACTTCAGGACCTCTTGCCACTGCAAATGAACACTCAGGTGCCTATTCCATTTTGTGTGTGTGTGTGTGTGTGTGTGTGTGTGTGTGTGTGTGTGTGTGTGTGTGTGTTCAGCTTTACCTGTGTGGCTAGTGAACTAAACCTGGGCCAATAAGCTTTGCCCTCAAATTTCTTTAACCACTGAGTCATCTTTCCATTCCCTCTCTTTAATTCCTTCCCTCCCTCCCTCCCTCCCTTCTTCCCTCCCTGTCTTCTGCACTCTCTCTCTCACTCTCTCTCTCTGTTTCTCTCTCTCTCTCTCTCGGACATATTGCTATATAACCAAGGCATGTCTGGAGTTCTCAACTTTCTGTATTCCTTCCTCTGCTCCTTTAGTGGCTGTGATGACAAGAGTGTGCCAATATGCCCAGTTTAAATTTGCACTATATGGGAATTTAGCATTGCATTGTCCAGATGTCAGCACAATTGCACATATATTTGCTAACTAAAGAAAAGGATATTATCCATTGGGAATTCAAAATATAGAGTCAAAATCTGAAGATTTGGTCAGAAGTTTTTGAAGAAATATATATTTTATTCTGTTTTTTTCCTGGGTAGAGGAAAAGAATTATTTCTATTGTATTCCTCTGAAGAAAAGCTATTTAAAAGTAATGAGGAAGATTGTAATTTTAGAGTAAAATATAAAGCATTATAAGAACACACAGAGAAAAGTTACTGTGAGTAGATGTCAGTGAGGACTCAGAAGAAAAGATAAAATCATAATTTCTCTGTAAGATTAGTCAGAGTTTTAAAAGCAAAGAACAACTAAATTTAAATCATAATTTTCAAGCAACCACTTTGAGAACTGAATGTATCTTGGTAGAATTAATTTTAAACTGATCATAGCATGTGTGTATGTATGTGTGTGTGTGTGTGTGTGTGTGTGCATGCGCTTGTATATGCCTTTTTGTGTGGGTACACATATGAATGTTTGTAGAAGCTAGTGGACAACATCAATCATCATTTCTCAGCTGGCATTCACCTTGATTTGAGATTTACAAATTGGGCTAGATTAGACGGTGAGCTTGCCCCCAGGATCCACCTATCTCCACCTCTCCAGAGTAGGGAATTATACGTTAAGCTTTTTTTGGTGGATTCTGAGGTCTGAAGT
Organism: Zapus hudsonius; assembly: GCA_004024765.1. Lineage (NCBI taxonomy): Eukaryota > Metazoa > Chordata > Mammalia > Rodentia > Dipodidae > Zapus > Zapus hudsonius. The sequence continues at coordinate 1,735 of PVHP010043261.1, forward strand.
CAGCTTCTCACTGAAGCTATCTTTCCAGCACCTTTTGCTGTGTGTTTTGAGTCAAGATTTAACTATGTTTTACTGGCTGACCCTGTGCTCAGTTTATATTCTAGAGAACTCACATCCTGTAGTGTTAGCCTCCCTAGTACTGTGATTCAGGAGTGAACTTTGCCTGGTATTATGAAAAACTTTCCAATGAATGTGAGTGATATGTTATTTCTGTATTGTTTTAAAAACGGATGTTAGAACCAAAATGATTTAAAATAAATATTAATTTGTTACTCAAATGTCCACACTGTATTAATTTGTTGATTAAGGAGTAGTTTCAAATATTACTTGGTTAGTTCAACAAATTAATCTTTGAATTGACATCTCCAGACTTTGGCCTCAAAATATCTCAATCAATGATATTTCTTTGAAATTTTTATTGCTTTAAATTATTTATTTATTTGCAAGCACACACACACACAGAGAGAGAGAGAGAGAGAGAGAGAGAGAGAGAGAGAGAGAGAGAGAGAGAGAATGAGAGAGGCAGAATGGGCAGGCCAGGGCCCCAGCCACTGCAAACAAACTTCAGACACAAGCCCCCTTTTGTGCATCTGGATTTATGTGGGTACTGTGCAATCAAACTCAGGTCTTTAGGTTTTGCAACCCACTTAGCAATCTCTCCAGCCCAAAATATTTGTTTTTAATAACAGCCGTAAGAACTAGCCTGGGTCTCTTTGATTTTGGAAAATTATAGAACACAAAATAATAGTAATTGACGAAACTGTCACTAGATCAGCAGTGTGTTTAAGTAATTTATCAATTTTTACTCTACTTAAGAACAGTCTCCATAAATTAAGATCGGTATAACCACCCAAAGAACTGAACTATCTGTATCCAATGTCTGGTTTGCACATGGCTAGACTTCAGTGATACTGAAATAATCATGTTAGTGAATCAAACTGATATGACTTTCAAAAGATGGTGACCTCTTTCACAAATATTTTAACTTCCCTTAAAACCCTTTGATGGGACCCTCATCCTTGATTTTGTCTAAATATTTATTCCCAAACAGAGTACTTATTTCAGAAATGCTACCAAGAACAGCTTATTCCATAGACATCCCATAGGGACATTGGTTGAACAGGATGCCTGCCATCACTGGAGATGAATGGAGCTATGAAGGTAGTCCATGAAGACAGATAAACACCACACGATTTGAGTACTTCTCTGAATAGTGTCCAAACCTCCTTGGTCTGGACATCACAGAGAATGACTCTGAAAGCGTTCTCATCCTCCCTAGTCCCCACCAGCAATAAACAAGAAGAGAACAGGCTCACTTCACATCTTGGATCGCCCTGTTTCTATCCCTGGCTGAAAGCACCGCATGCCAAGGCATACAATTAAACAAAAAGGCTCAACTGAACTTACTTGAACCTTAAAAAAAATGATGCTTAGATGCAGATTTGAAGTCATGTTCAGGTTGGTTATAATTTTTAAGCAAGCTGTAACAGGGCCAAAGCCCATGGAGGGGAAACCCGAACCTTGAGAAAACAGTAATGAAAACAACAATGAACTTGAAAGCAACAGCAACAACGAAAAATGGCTAAAAATAAAAAGAGAAGGTAGTACAATTCAGAAGTCACCTTGTGAATCCTAGAATCCTTTAGTTCCTCTTGAGCTTGTAAATGAAATGAACTGTAGATGAATAGCAGCTTGACATCTAAGCCTGGCCCTTGGCGAGGCTAGAGAGAAGTCGCAAGGCTTGGTGGCTTGCTTCTTCTAACTTTGAGTCCAGAAAGAATAGAATACTAAGGAACACAGAATATTTATAAATAAAATGCACCCAGTGTTTTCTCCACACAACTCCTTGCATCTTAATCTTCCCTCTCAAAGGGAGAAAACCTTGTCTAATCAAGGGGAGCCCCTACCATTTCTGTTCTGTTCTGTGTGTATCTTACCTTAATACTATACTTAGATAAGAAGCTTGTCATTCTCTAAAAAAGATGAGTTTAATAAGTAATCATTTATCCTTTATGTATGTTTTCCTTGTGAACAAGGACAACTGTTCTCTACTGAACACTTTTAACCTCCCAAGCTGAGTTTGGCATAATTACCATACAGGAGCAAGATTCATAACCTGATTGCCAATATCAACCGAAATGAAGGCTTTCATGAAAAACAAAACCCGTTAAATATACTCAAGACTCACTATCAATCCCACTCATGTGTAATTAAAATACCAGTTTATGATGCTTTTTTCTTTTACTGGTAAATATGGAAATCCTATAAATTTTTTTCATGCATAAATTATTAAAGGAGATACTTGCAAAATTACAGGGACAGTAAACTCCAAGACAGACAAACAAATTCAAACGTTGGACTAAATTCAGACTTAATTGCACAAATTACATTATGAAATGCTGTGTGATAGTCTGGAGTATGATAGTATGATAGGCTGAAATAAACTAAATTAAAATTAAAAATTAATATTTCCTTAACTGTTATTAAGAAGAAATCTTCACAACTTAAAATAAAAGATTTTTTTCTCCAGTAATTATACCTTTTGTAATTTATGTTTAAGGGTGATAGAAAGAAAATATGCTTATTTTTCTCCATGGATAAACATAAACTTCCAGTAAGAACAGAGGAATTTACTTAGATGTTACATATCATTCACCATTCTATTTGAAGAATATATATATATATATATATATATATATATATATATGTATACCAATAAATATTCTTTCAGTTATTGTTGTTTTGTACAAGGCAGACATTCAAATGGAGGTCTTAGTGGGGCATGATGGTACAAGTCTGTAATTCCTGACCTATGAAATAGAGACAGGAAAATTGGGAATTTAAAGCAAGCCTGGGCTTTGACTCCAGTTTGAGGCGAGCCTGAGCTACATAGTGAGAACCTGCCTCCAAAACATAATGCCTGAGGTAGTAAGGCAGCTCATTAATAGAGTATTTTACACACATGCACAAAAACCCTGGGCATCACTGTGCTTTCATAAGCACTTATGTGCATTTGCAAACCGGAACTTAAGGTCCAGCACTCCAAAATAAAACAGAACACTTCAAGTGCTATGGTCTGCATGCTTATCACAAGTGATTTTATCACTTTTTGTTTCTTCAAATTAGAATCAGTTTATCAAATATATTTAATCCTTTTGAAAATATGATTTCTATTCATTTACATTGCTTCCCCAAATACATTTCAGAAGAATATTACAAATTCTATAAGAAAATTATAATCGGGAATTGAACACAGGGTCTCATTCATGGTAGACAATGTGTTTTACCACTGAGCTACATTCCTAGCTCAAAACCTTATTTAGAGTTGAATTATATTCACAGATTTATTTGGATAATAGTTGAAAAATTTACGATATATTATTTCATCTTGCGATAATTTTTTCAGTAAATTTTTTTCATATTAGTTTGTACATTTTCATTTGAGAAGTTACTAATAATTCATGGGTTTGTTTCCATTGTATTTTTCTGCAGTTTTTCTTTGGCATGTTGTCTTATATATATATATTATTCAAAATTAGATACATGGTATGGCGAATATTGTGTCCCTCCTCCCTGTCCCCAAAACACTGGGTAACCTCCTCAGTGGGGATGCTGGAACAACCTGTGGGTTGGGGGGTTATGGGTAGCACAGTAGTCAGCCAGGTCTCCCCTTTTGTGTGTTGTTGCTGAGGGGGTAAAGTCTCTGGATATTCTCCCCCGCCCCATAACTCTTACATTCTTTCCACCCCCTCTTCTGCTCAGTTCCCTGAGTCATGGTGGGTGAATTTTAAGTCTGCTTTATTGCTGAGATCTTTGTACTTCTGCTTTGGGATGTGTTGGAAATCTACATCCCTCCCATTGACTTATCCTAGGTTGATTGACTGGCTGTGGTTATAGGTCTCTCCTTTACCTTGTCACTCTCTCAAGGGTATCGTTTAGGGTCCATAAAATAGGCCTAAAGTGGCTCATCTCTTGCCAGTGTGTCAGCCATCCGCCTGTGGCTCTTTGGTGGGGTTGGCATAACCACGGCTCTCTCACTGCCTTCTGCAAAATATAAAGAGAGTCTCCATCAGAGAGTGAGATCAGTATAGGTTAAACGAGACAAACATTTCGAATTTGACAAGATTCTATTGGGATTAGCCTCTTGGTAGTTCTCCATTGTAATTTTTTAAATCACGTTATCAAATTAGTCACTTCTCTTTCTAAAAAAAAAAACTGATTTTTAGGTGGTACCCAGGTTTGGTTATTTTTCCTGAATTAGTTATTACATCTGGTGATTTGTAATGAATTCTCTTGAATGTGTCTTTATTTGGAAATATTTTGAAATCCAAAATTAGTGCAAAGGGATAATTAATATAAATTTTATATATTTTTAGGTATTTTCAGTTCATATGTTCCAAGCTGCCTTGAACTAGAGATCCCGTCACCTCAGATTCCCAAATAACGGGATTATAGATGTAAACTACCACACCCAATGCTTGGGGGAATCTTTTTCACTTGCAATACTATATTAGCACCTTGCATAGAAAAAATAAATTTATTATTTTGTCAGTAGAGTTCACTAACAACAAATTGTTGATTATTATTTTTATTCATTTTATTGCATTATAAGATTATATAGATGTGATTATAATTATATGTATAAAATAACATTGCTACTATATTATAAATTCTTGAATTAATTTTATGTTCATATACTTATTATATATTTCTCTGTTGTTAATTCATGTTGGTGTTATTTGTATGGACCGAAATGATTTTTCCAATCTCCTCTTAAGTGATAGAAAACATATGGAAGACAAATGGAAGAGACCAGAGAAATGAGTCACTCAAGTGCTGGCTTACTTGGTGTCTTTAGTGAAGGACAATTCATCTTCAGAGATGAAAAAATTAAAAAGACCTTGAGTCTCTAGGGAAGTCTCAGGAACTGTGAGAAAGCAAAATCCTGTGAAATGATGGTCCATACGGGCTCCTTAGTGAAGTTTGTCGTGTAGCTTCATTTGGGAAGGTCAACATTTGTGGTTCCCTCCACTGTCTGGGTGGTAGAGAGGGGAGGCCAGCAAGGCTCCTCAGGCTTGGCTTCTTCCAGGTTTCCTTCAGCTTGTCAAAGGCTTGGGGATGGCAGAGTCAAGGTCATTCCTTCATCTGCAGGTGTTTTACTTAGTTTGGAACGCTGCCCTTGTTACGTTAATCCCACAATGTATTGTGATTATTCACATATGTCTGACTTTGTATTCATTAGAAATTGTACATGACTGCTAGGAATGTACATGAAGAAAACGACTTTCTCAATTTAAGTGTTTTAGAAATATATACATATATATATATATATGTATATGTATATATATAAATCTTGGGGTCAGATAGTTTTGCATTGAGGTCTCACCTTCTCCAAATTTATTCTGGTTTTGATTTCAGAGACTCTTATAATTTAGAGATTATATACGTATATGTTTGTTTATAATTATTTTCTATTAAATATAGTAGCATTTTGCTGTATTCTATTCTTTAATTTTGAAGCACCGGCTAAACAGATGTCGGAAGGCATTATTTTTCAAGTCTATTTATTTTCCCTCATAAATTCCACTTTTAATATTTCATGCTGATTTCTTGGGAGTATGTCTTATTCCAGTGCCATTCCTGCAGCCCAGACCATGTATTATCCTGTAATTACACATGTGTATAGCAGGTATGTGTGTGCATAATTGCTAAGAGTTCTAATGGTTTCTTTGTCATGAATCAGATGTTCTTAACAGATGTTATACCTTTTGTGCAATGCTGACAGCTACTTTGGAAGGATTATTTAAGGACTAAAGTTTTAAGAGTAACTGTTTTGTTTTAGTGTTCAGTGATTCTTGGATATCTGATCAAGTACCTGAAGAACAATTAAAAATTTTAATGGACTGTCCTCCAGCCTATGGAATTTTGGGGAGGAGGTGGTGCACTTAAGAGATTGAGCCTTGTAGAAGGAAGTTGTTTTTTGGGGGGATGCTCCCCAGTTCCCTCTGGTCTGTCTTCCACTTTCAAGGCACTATGAGTTGAGAATCTTCTTCCAGCACATGCTTCTGTTATGATGTGCTGCCTTACTTCATGCCCCAAAGTTATCAGCCAACTGACCAAGGGCTGAAAACTCTACCTATGTGTCCAAATCACTATTTCCTCTTTGCAAGATGATTGAACAAAGACCCTCATTACAGTAACAGAAAACTATCACAAATAGGTAACTGCTGTTCCTTATCTCAATGACTATTTCTCAAGTTCTCCTTTCAGTAGGTCTCACAGAGGATAAGAAATTCCTGCAGCAGATGCAGGAAGGTTCATTGCTAGATGCAAAGGGTCTGGATTCTCCCAGAGCCTCCATAATAACTAACTGCTCCATAGGCCAGCACTAACTCTGCAGGTCTTCTGGATGAGATGAACCAAACCAAGAGAGGTAGTGAGAGCATTATTCCAAAGAGAACAGCAGTTTCTCTGTGAGTCTGACTCAGTATCACTGCCCCTAGACTCATGCCAGAGGGCAGCCTCTGGTGGATTCTCATCATGGGACTTGGTGCTGAGCCATGACAGATGGGTCTCTGAACCATCAGTGAGTATAAACAGATGTTTTCAGCCTTTGATGAACCCTGCTAGTGCTCATGCCCATTCCTTAGTCAGCCTGCGGGTCCTCTAGAATGTTCCAGGTTCCTCTACTGCTTTGCTGGAAAATACTCAGCATCTGCATTCCATACATTTTGTTATATTCTCCCAAGGTTATTTCCTTGATTTTGAGCCATTTTATATCTAATGGTAAATTTTGTAAAGTTTCCAATCTAGTAAAGATACCCTTTTCTTTCCCATGAGTATTGCTGACATATTTTTCCTCTCACATTTTTTTCTGTCATTTCAATAGTATGAGGAGGGAGTGAAGAGACACAATTTATCATCGTGTTCCAAATAAATTCCATGTTATTGGAAACTCTTGAATTCCTCTGAAATTGAAAACTTTTGACACATCCAAAATTCTCTTTCTCCAAGCACCTGCTGTATGCACTTTGCCAAAATGCACATCAGTTAGGAATACTGCACACTCTTGTGAATTCATGCAGCCTCTGGAGGACTGGGTGTTTTCGCCCGTTATTTATAGCTACCAATGGTGAATCTGTGGATCAGAAAGGTGACTATATAATCTTTAATGTGCATCTTTAAGGTGCCAGGCACTTTGTTAAGTATTCAAGTTTAATACTCAAAAATATGAACCACTGACATTGTCATTTTATAAAAGAGAACAAAATGTCACAGAAATTCAGCCCAGGTTCCTTAGACCTTTGGGAGGAGGCAGGATTATATTTATGACTGAGAAGTCAGAGCTAGCTAGATATCTGTCCATGTGTAGCTATAATTATTTATACGAGAAGTTAAAACCTCACACTCTTTCATGCATTGAAAAATGAGTAGAAACAAAAAGATTTTTGGAGACTTCTGCATTAAGTAGTTAAACACTAAGTGGCATAATAAATCGTGTGGGTAAAAAAATTCCAGTAATAGAATTAAAAATAAATTGCATATTGCCAATTGGAAATGTATCACAGTGTCTGAAGACTGGATGGTCTTTATGAGGATAAAATAAATCCTTGCTTTTATTTTAATTTATTGAAGTCAGTCCCTGGTACCATCTAAATAATGCTCTTTCCTTTTTCACATAAGAAATTTAGCTTAGGGTTTATTTTTGTCTTCAAATTCTATCAGCAAAGGGTCTCTTAAAAGTTCTTTATTCTCTATCTGAAGTTATGACCCAGTATTTCTAGATCATTCAATTACAGCATTAAGTCTCTCTTTACTTACATTTCTGAAGTTTATCTGAATTCACCCTAGCCAATGTTTCTGGTGGGAAAGTCCACATACATTGTTGCCTCAGTTTCCTTGGGTAAAGATATCAATAAGTAAGCCAAAAACCCAGAGCAAGGGTATAGAAACAGAACCATATCTACATTCTGTATCTATCACACATTTCCTATGAATCAGTGGCATCATACTTTTTAGATATGTTTTCTTAGTTTTAAAAGACGAATTAACATGATTAATATTTTATAAAAATAGTTAAAAGGATTATGTTTGTAAACCTTATAGTAGAAACAGGATTTACGTTTAAACAGAATTTCCTTCCTGCAAAGCAAATCTTATATTTGGAAGTGTTTTATAAACTGAAATGTGGCACATATGTACTAAAACAATGGAAAACAAGAGGCTATGAGCGAGCACATTCCTTCTCAGATATGCTCACAAAAGCTGCAAGGCTTTCTTTCTTAAAATTTTATTTGCATCCCCAAAGTAATGCAAATGGTGTATTCAAAAATTTTGGTAGCATGAAGTTATTAACTTCTATTTGGTATTCATTAAATCCTGCACTTTTTTTTCAGACATGGCAGGGACCAAGCCTAGAACCCTGTCTATGCTAAGCATATCCTCCACCACAGAGTTACATCTCCAGGCCTGTACCTTTCTCTTGAAAAAAGTGTTTGTATTGCATTTATCCAAATGGAGAAACTGTAAAACCTTCCCACACATAAAGATATGCACAGAGAAATAAGAATATTTCTACACTTACGTTACATATGTTTGTTTAGAAAACTAGTAGCAAATCTTGTAAAGGTGTGGTAAAAGAGCAAATTTCTTTCTTTCTTTTTTTTTGGAAAGAATTGCAGAGATTTCTGTTAAATATAAAGATTACAAAGCTGATGAAGCTATAAGTTCACTTTGAGCTATATGTTGTAGAAAATATTTGTGTACTCAATAAATTATATTTATATGTAGTGTTTGGATTTGCAACACAATTTTGTTCTTGAAAACTGGCCATCAACGTGTGAAGCAGGTGTGCTAGGTTGCCTGCATGGAGCCCGATGGGGCCATGAGGATGAACTGTGGGTTGCAATAGAGACCCAAAGAATTCCAGGACTATGGATCGCTACCAAGGCCAGCTGCCAGCACTGGATGAAGTTTTCCTGGACTGTGAGTAGCCGAGCTGGAGGGGTGGATTTGAATCTCCAAGAGAGTTTTTATTGGTTAGAATCATTGAACTTGGAGTTAAAGATTGATGGTGCCCTGTTTGTTTTAAATCTTGTATTTGGTTCAATTTCTTTTTGCTGTGCCTCATATTTTGCAGTGTGAATGTTCTGTACCATTACAGGTTTATTTTTGGTATTATGGCTCAGTTGAAAGCTGTGGGGACTTAAGAGTTGAGCTGAACACATTTTATGTACATTATGTATCATTATTAGTTTGTGGGGGCCCGGGGTGGACTGTCATGGTTTGATCCAGGTGTCCCCCACAAACAAATGAATGTGTTCTGATAGATCAATCCTCAGCTAATGGCATTGTAGGAATTAGAACCTCGCTAGAGCTGTGTTGTTGGGGGTGGGCTTATGGGGGTTATAAGCCAGGTTCCCCTTGCCAGTATTTGGCACACCTTCCTGCCGCTGTTTGCAGTGCTGTGACGGAGGTGATGTCCACCCCTCTGCTCATGCCATCATCTTCCCTGCCAGGATGGAGTCTCCCCTCGAGTCTGTAAGTCTAATAAACCCATTCCTCCACAAGCCACTTTTGTTTAGGTTCTTTCTGTGCAGCAACTAGAAAGCTGACCGCAACAGTTATGTTGCAATATGTAGTGTTCATAGTGTTTAAGCGGTTAGCAAATTTCTAAGAATCGCCATGATAATGGGAAGAAAACAACTGAATACATTTTGGTGGTTTGTATAATAAAATATCAGGAAAAATCACATCTCAATAAAAATGTGTTACATAAGAAGATATATGGGACGTACGATTATTTACAGGCACTCATATAGGTAATTAAAATATAGAACCACAGAGAGGAATTATAGCCACCGATTTAAAGTAGAAGGAACTTCTGGAGAGAAATGGAAGGAATAGATATCATCGGCTCTTTGCACCTAATTGTATTTATTTTAGATAAGAGGACTTGAAAGAAAACATGTGTAAATATCTGCATCACTTGCTAAATCTGGGCGGTAAGTACACAGTGCTCATAGAACATATAAACTACTAAAATAAAATAATCTACACTACTCAGATGCCTCAAATGCTTTTGAAACAATGGGTACTTAACTGAGTGATTACAAACACACACACACACACACAAATTTATACATTGCATTTACTATACATACACTAAACATGCTCCATGGTTATAGAATGGTTGTGATAAATGTATGAAATAGATAAATGTATGAAAGGAATGGTTATACATATACTATTCACTTATAACTATATTTAAGTATCATCCCTACAGTTATATCATATTTATAATTTTTTCCATAAAGTCACTTCTCACTTTAAATTACTTCAGATTTTCATAAAAAGTGTGTTACATTAGTTTAAAGAAATGTTACTTAACTTATTCTTGGCAAAGAGAATTCTCTGAACAGGTTTTCTTGACAGATGTCTGCCTTAACTTTCTTTCATATTGCTACATACATATTGTCTACAATCCTAGGTCGCTATGGCAGGCCTAGCATTTGGTTCAGCTCTGCTTTGTTTCATCATTTTCAGTGAAAATAGGCTAGACACATTTTAATAACATTCGTTATGAACATATTTTCATTTTAAATCTGTTAACTAAGATACAGGGTATTTGGCGTGTACTTGAATCATAAATGGCCGGAAATCTCTCTATATATGTCTAATGAAATGTAGTGCAATACAGGGGCCTAATTGCAATTTCCTGTAACTTAGAGAGGCTTTTAATAAAACTTTTTCTTTTCATGTTTTACTATAGCCCAACTCCTGGATTGTGTGAGTTGACATTGAAATTACTTAGATGAGATTATTTCCTTGAATTTTTACTCCCAGGAAATGTGCGTGCCTATTCTTTTTCCATGAGGAAAATAAATTAATAAAACACTTAAGAATCAAATAGACCACAATTCCACCAGTTCAAAATAATTGCCAAGATGCTTGGCCTAAATTTGAAAACAAATAAAACTTTAAAAAGGTGCTTATGTTTACTTTCTACGGGAGCCATAAGAAGACCTCACTCCGGAGGACAGTGTGCCCAAGCAAAGTCCTGCTGAGACCATTATAAAGAGCAAAGATTTCCCCTCGCTAATTATTACTGACATGATTTTTAGTGTTGAGAACAATAGATTATTAATTTAAATACCCAAATTTCGGACACCTCACCATTTTTAAATTAAGAGCTCCTTTATGTAATATACTTATTTCTGTGTGAATTCTACAGTATTGTCAGATAAAACCATGCATGCTAGTTAATATACTTGGAAGGCTTGGGGTGGTTTTCCATAAATCTAAATGCATCAAGTTGGTATTGTGTTTCAGGGCAATAAAGAAAAAGGTTCACTTGGCAGGTTTTTTTTTTTTTTTTGCCTCTCTGATTTTGTAGAAAGTAACCATTCATACATCTGAATATCTGAGCATAACTGTAATTTTACCCTGATGGACAAGTTGGCTGGTTTAGAATTCAGATAAAGTACTTTATTTTTCCTAAGATCTGTAAAAACGTAGTTTTGAGCTCCAGAATTCTTACTAAGTATATTTTCGTTAAGTCTGTTTGGTGTTTCTTTGTAAGAATTCAAGATTCTCACCTGAAATCCTGGAAGTGTTAGTAGCTTTCCATGTCCTGAATGTGCTGTAAGTTCAGGCGTAAGCAAACTGCTTTGGTTTTGGTGGTGTTGTTTTGCTTTGAGGAGGAGTCTTTCTGAGACATGGCCTCATTAGCTTGGCTAGTCTGGTCTTGAACTTGGGCTAAAATGGCCTCTGGCTTCAACCTCTCTAGTAGTTGGGACTATGAGCATATACTTCCATGTGAACCTGGTATATTTACTTCAGGTGTCTGTTGGCACCACATATGTCTTAAGACTTTATGTCATATAACAATTTGCTCAAAAAATTAGTAGTTTGAGATCATTTCCCTATAATTATTTTTTATCTCCATGTTGTATTCTTTCAGAATCCTTTTATTAACTATCATATATATTTGCAAACAAGTGCCTTTAACCACTGAGCAATCTGTCATCCCATATTGCATATATTTAATGTGTCACAGTTTATCTTTTTGGCTATATTCTCTTTTTTCAGAGGCAAATGTACACACACTCAAGAAGACGTGTTCTAATTTTACTTTGTTTTTTACTATCTCTATTTTGGTTTTTAATTAAACCATCACAGTTTTATTTTTTCTTATTAATTTTTTCATTTTGGGTTTTCAAGATAGGATCTCACGCTAGTCCAGGCTGTCCTGGAATTCATTCTGTAGTCTCAGGGTATCCTTGAACTCACGGCGATCCTCCTACCTCTATCTTCTGAGTGCTGGGATTAAAGGCATGTGCCACCATGCTCAGTGAGTTTTAATTTTTTTCAAAAAAATTAATGAAAGAGAGTATTTGGCCACACTAGGGTTTCTTATCACTGCATATGGAACACCAGACACTTGTTTTACCTTTTAGGTCCAGTTTGAGATGGATGGCTGGGGAAATGAGCCCAGACTGTCAGGCTTTGCACACAACTGCCTTTAACTGCTCAGCAATCTCCCTAGCCTCAATAACTTCAATTTTTAAGGTCACTTTTTTGGTTTCTGTATGGACTTTGTCCATAGTATTGTTTACTTTTGTCTTATTTTAATTAGTTAAAATATAATTCTTAAGCAGTTTATTTTGTAATTTAGTTTAAAATATTTTCCACAATCAAATATCCCAAAGCTTTATGATACTTTCTTCTGGAAGGGGGTTTTAATCATCTGTTCCCAAGAAGAATAATACTACCTAGATAACATTTTAGTAAGATTTTCTTCAAGCTTACATGGAACATGGAAAAGTTTTTGATTTAAGCTTGTAATCTTATCCTAGTGATTGTAACAAATACACTAACATCATTTAAATTTATGCTT
>PVHP010043262.1:0-14606 GCA_004024765.1 Zapus hudsonius
CAACCTCGATGAAGCTGTGTTGTTGGGGGTGGGCTTATGGGGGTTATAAGCCAGCTCCCCCTTGCCAGTATTTGGCACACCTTCCTGCCGCTGTTTGCAGTGCTGTGGCAGAGGTGATGTCCTGCCCTCTGCTCATGCCATCGTTTTCCCTGCCAGAATGGAGTCTCCCCTCGAGTCCGTAAGCCAAATAAACCCATTCTTCTACAAGCCACTTTTTTTTTGGGTTCTTTCTGGGCAGCAACTAGAAAGCTGACTGCAACAGACCTCTATTCAGAAATTACAAAATAATATTGAAGGACATTAAAGACCTAAATGACAAGAGAGATCTATTGTGACAAATGACTGAAAAGGCAATGATTATTAATCTATTCATTCTCCTCCAATGATAATGGCAAAAATCAAAATTTCCATTTTTAACTAAATATAAAAGAATGTAAATAAATTTCGTTACTTTAAAATTAAGATGTTCACCAAAAGTCACTAAAAAGAGAGCAAAAGATAATTATACAATGATAGAACTATTTGAAACACATAATTACAAACTAACTCATATTCAACATTCACTAAATTGGATACAAATTATTAAAAAGCATCCCATAATGAAGGACTGAACTCCCATAACCAGTCAGGTGACTCCTAGCCCCCACCCTTGAGGAGCTGTTTATAACATGGGATTCCTCAACAGACACATCAAAAGGGTTTTTGCCCCCTGAGAAGGGCTTTCACACTTTGCCATTTGGTTTTCATTCCAAAGGCCCTTTTGCTCCTGATAAGCTTTCAGGGATGTTTCCTCCAAAATCCTAACGGAAAGGCCATAAACCCGTGTCCCTTTCTGACACTCTCCAGTGCTCTCCTTAAAAACCTCCCTCCAGGTTCTGTCCCTCCCTGCACAGCCTCCACATTCCCTGGAAGGTTGCTGCCCCTCACTGCCTGGAAGAGTCTAGAATAGCCTGGAATAAAGCTCTCCTTTTGTCTGCGGAACTCAAGTCCAGTGTGCTTTCTTTCTCACTCTCCTTTCACATAAAGCCAGACACAAACTCTGTTTTAAGAAATTCGAAAATAGAGGCAAATTTAGACTCATTTAAAAATATTTTTATATATTTATATACAAGCAGAGAGAAAGAGAGCGAATGGGTGCACCAGGGCCTCCAGCTGCTGCAAACAAACTCCAGATGCAAATGTCCCTTTGTGCATCTGGCTTTACGTGGATACTGGGGAATTGAACCCAGGTCGTTAGGCTTTGCAGGCAAGTGCCTTAACCTCTGAGCCATCTCCTAGCCCAATACTCCACTTTTAAAGGATGACTTTCTAAGCAGTAAAACCAGAAAAATGGGAAAGAAGCAGTGGCCATAAAAGTTAGTAGGAAAGTGGGTATCTTTGCTCAGGTGTGAAGGGGGCTTTAGGGAGCTGGCAAGACTAGACTCAGGGTTGGGTAGACGCCACATGGGTGCGGGGCTGATGGTGGTTGATTGAACACTGCATTTGGATACATGCCTCCACCTCTGTGTTCTAGAATGTACTAGTAATGGAGCAATGAGTCTATTTAGGCTTTTTTTTCCCCCAAAAGCTTATGCAAGCTATACATGGTAGTGTATGCCTATAATCCAAGCCCTTAGGAGGTTGAGGCAGGAGGATTGTGAGTTCAGGCCAACTTGGGTTACATAGGGAAAACTAGTCTCAAAAAAATAAAGTTTGGCAGGTCTGCCAGACTAGCCGAATTAGCCAATGAGAGACCCTGTCTCTTAAAAGGTAGACAGTACTCCTAAGAATGACACCTGAGCTTGTCCTCTGGACTCCACCTGCTTGCACACACATGCATGTACACCTGCACACTCATGCACACACACAAACACATAAAAATAATAAGTTTAGTGAAGATTCTACAGTAGCTCCTTTAATGAACCAACCAGGGGAGGCCACAGAAACTCAATGCCAACCATAGCTAGTGTGGGCACACACAGATTATTATTATTATTTTGCTAGTTATCAATAGCACCATAGTAAAAACTACCAACCCCTCCCTAACGAAATGTTTCAGGTTAATTTTGGTCATGTCACTATCCACGCAGTGGGCCCTGAAGTTCCAGCACATTCTTCCTAGAAATCCTCTGCTTGGTCTCCATCTTACCCCATCAGTGCACTTGATTCCTTCCCTGGCCATGCTGGCCTCATATGCTGCTTCTTTTCTTCTTACTCTATGGACAGGTAGGTGATGGCATTGATCTATCTCTTCAGTTTCTGTTCCTGAGACCTCGTTCATGTCACAGTTCTGCTCATGGCTCCTGTGGACTACTGCTTTTGGATGTTGGTGAGAATATTTATGTCAAAGACAGGTGCAGACATTGTGTGGTATGACTGAAACCTTGCCAACAGCAGACACTTTGGATGTGTGGTTCCTAAACATCACATATGTAAGACACACATGTGAGATGGAAGTCCTCTAATGGGTTGGAATTCTGACCTCAATTAGATCACCTTTAAACCTCATAAAACCAAAGAAAGCAAAAAATCTCATTTACGAGAAGTCATGTGCTTGAACACTTTGAAGATTAATTCCCCTTTCTAGCAGTTGAGTGGAAGAACAGATTTTATTTAGTGTTCATTAAGTATATGGTCTAATGTTATTATTTATGTTCAAGAGGAGGCAGTATAAGCGATTATTACATCTAAAAATGGGCATGCTATAATGAAAGCCTACATAAATCACCTTAAATACCTTACATCAGTTTTTAGTTTATTAGAAAGCTTTGTATTTCCCTATAAATGAAAAAAAACCCCACTATTCTTGCTTGTATTTTCCACATTTTAAATATACTTCCTCAGTGTGGATAGAATGGCCTGCATCAGGCAGTTTTAAAAAAATCTTGAAACAGTTAATGCTTTTGTAAACGACAAATGACCACAGTGTTCTGGACAGGTACAACTCACTGTTTGATGTTTTGTTTTAATCCTGTTTTAAGTTGACATGAGGTCTTTTGGCAAAGTCAAGAGAAAAATGAAAGCAGCTTGCTAAGTATTTCAGTCAGGTTTAACATACGTGTGAGTGCCTTGGCAGTAATAATGAATGATAAAGACCAGTCTCCAAGGAATAGCGGAGCAGGGTCATTTTTCATCTCTATTATTTTTCTGTCATTTCTTTAAAGAAAAAAAAAAGTCCACCCATTGCCTTTTTATTTTATTATGTATGACTTTTCTCTCAAGATTTCTGGGCTGTTGCTGTAGCAAAAATAATGCTGAACTTTTGCCTAATGTTCCTTTGCTCCTGAACCTGGAACTGTAGGCTGAAATAACCTCTTTTTTCCCTTGTGAGGGCATTGCTTCCATTTCTTATGCTGACCACCACAGATGTTACTTCTGTGGGAGACGAGGATCCATTTATTTCAAACACCAGTGAGCACCCATTTCTCCACTCCTTCAACCCACTTCTATTGGAGTGAAAACTGAAGTTTTAAATTGAATTTAGATGGTAGCATTGGATGTCTTCCTTCTCATCCAGCAGTGACACCCATACAAGGCTTAGTGTTAGAAAGCTAGCAAAGAGAGCCAGGGGATGTTTTCATACTTGCGTTCATCTATCCCACAGCTGTTTCTTACTTTCTTCCTGCCAGGTATCAGACTAGGCCAAGGGCATGGTGTAGAAAAGACAAACATGGTTTCTACCTCAGTGGAGACAGGAGCTCCTGGCAACACAGAAAAGTGCATCAGGTCAAAGTATCACTAAGGAAGAAGGCCAGGCACTATTGGGTAGCAAAGGGTTACTTGCTCCAGGTTGAGGGAATCAAGGATGGCTTCTTGAAAACAAAAAAAAAAGTGGTATTCTGGGCTGGCCAAGATAGAGCTGGAGACATATGAAGGAGCCAAATCTGAAGGAGAGGATTTGTAGGATTCTGAAAAGGGAGAGCTTGCACTCATCCCTTATCCCTTATTTGCACTTCCCTATAAATAAAAAGCCATTCTTTTAAAAAATATTTATTTTTTATTTATTTGCAAGGAGAGGGAAAAGAGAGAGAGAGAGATTGAGAAAGAGAGAGAGAATGGGTGCACCAAGGTCACTGGTCACTTAGCCAGTGCAAATGAACTCCAGATGCATGCAACACTTAGTGCATCTATGTGAGTACTGGGGATTTAAACTCAGGTCTTTAGGCTGTTGCAGGCAAGCAAACACCTTAACCACTGAGTCATCTCCCCAGCTCCCAAACCTGTTCTTGCTTTATTTGTCCACATCAAAACATACTTCCTTGGTATATTTACCTTCTAGATGTTGTCTGATGTGAATTGACAATCAGTTGCTGGGGATAGAATGGAGTTGGTGTAAGTGGAAGGTTTACACCAGCACACTAATTTGGGTGGGGCTTCTGAACTCCTGACTGGATTTATTTTGCGCTGGTAGTAGTGTTGTCTTGCCACATTGTTGGTTTCCATTTTTTTTTACACTGTGGAAGTAAAAGCCTTTCACTAAAAATTTACTCAAAGAAGAACTAGTCAATTTAAAATACATTTTTTCTGTAACTTCAGTTATCTTGTCTTTGACAAGGGGGCCAACAATGTACGCTGGGCCAAAGATAGCATCTTCAACAAATGGTGCTGGAGGACTTGGATAAAATACATTTTTTTCCAAAAGACTATTCCCAACGCAAATAATATATTGAAATAATTATACATTGATGGAAATATTATATTATGGACAAATTCTGGGATTAAAAATAAAACCCAACAATGCATGAATGTTTTGACAAAAAACACTGTGGTGTTTTAATTGATTGTCAACTTGAAAGTACCAAGAATCACATAGATTAGGTTAGCCTGTGGGCATGCCTGTGAGGGCTTTTCTTGATTACATTAATTAAGGTGGGAAGATTCTACTTAACTATGGATAAACTGTGGATTTATATGCTCTGAAGAGAAACCAGAGTATGTGGATGGCACTCTTCCATGGGCTGGCATCCTGGACTGTATAAAAAGGAGAGAGCTGTGTCATGGTTTGATCCAGGTGTCCCCCACAAACAAATGAATGTGTTCTGGATAATCGATCCTCAGCTGATGGCAGTTTGGATTTTACAACCTTGATGTAGCTGTGTTGTTGGGGGTGGGTTTATGGGGGTTATAAGCCAGCTTCCCCTTGCCAGTATTTGGCACACCTTCCTGCCACTGTTTGCAGTGCTGTGGCAGAGGTGATGTCCACCCCTCTGCTCATGCCATCATTTTCCCTGCCAGGATGGAGTCTCCCCTCGAGTCCATAAGCCAAATAAACCCATTCCTCCACAAGCCACTTTTGTTTGGGTTCTTTCTGTGCAGCAACTAGAAAGTTGACCATAACAAGCTGGCTGAGCTGCAGCATCCAACACTCTCTGCTTTCTCACTGTGGACTGAATATGACCAGCTCCTGCCACCATACCTTCCCCACTAGGATGAATTAGAACCTGGAGCTATAGGCTGAAATAACTTCTTTTTCCTTTAAACTGATTTTTTTTTCAGGTATTTTGTTTCAGCAATAAGAAGGTAACTGATGCAATAACTAAAACAACTGATAACAAAACTTGGGTGTAGGACCCTGCTAAGAGTCCTAAGGCACGGAGGATATAAAGTTAAAGGAAAGTTGAGGCTGGCCTGAAACCCCAATAATCTCAAGCTTATCTGAGCTTATCTGGGACTGGCAGGAGTTTGGCCACCAGAAGCCTCCTTCTTTTATCCTAGAAACTGCAGCCCCCCTGGAAGGCCAGCAACAAACTCTGATAAAAAGGTCACAGTTCCTCTGCAGCCACCGCCATCCAGTACATACCTAAAGTCATGCACTTCCCACCACTTGGAACTGAGAAAACCCCCTCAACTTCTCTATGCAAACTTGGCATCTACAGGTTACTGGCCCTTGCCAATCCATTCATGAGACATCCATAGACTACCCTGCCCCTACCAATCCCCTTTCTGCTTCTGCCCTGCCTCTTCTTTTTCCTCTATAGAAACAACCTTTTCTGCATAATAAATGAGAGCTGTTCACTGTGACTATCTCCTGAGAGTTCTTCCTCCCTACGGCTCACCGCCATTCCAAGACACTGTCCACTCAGCTCTGTGGATGAACAGGGAGTTGATGTGCGCTGCAACTCCCCAACTAAGCCATGGAACGACACTTGGGGTTTGATTATCTGGTTGAAAGGAAGCCATCAGAAGGCTTTCAGCCTGAACTTGCTGGGGCTAGAAGTGGATTCAAAGGAACTGAACCCTAAACACAAGCCTTGGACTAGACCACTGTGGTTCAGTCTCACTGTAGTTGTGGGCTCTCATTTGAGAGCCCCTGCCATGGATTCTAGTTAGTGAAGGATCCTATCATGACCCAGAGTTGATGAATGAACTGGGTGTGGCCACATGACTTGGCCATTCTCTCTGTTTCTCTCAGCTGGGGATGATCTTTCCATCTTCAAGGTGTCTTTGGACTGACGGTGCCTGAAATGGACAGTGGACGACACTGGACCAGCACCTCTTGTTGTTCTGAAAATAATGCCTTCCCTGCCAAGAATGAGGGGACTGCTTGTTTATTCCCAGCATCCTGGGTAGGGGTGGACAAGGAACAATGAAATTAGATGGGCAGAAGATACATACAAGAGTACTTTTCTGCTCAGAATGGTTTGGTCTGTATTAAGGTTCTCATGTGGTAAGCTGCAAGACCAGCCATGAGGATGTCTGCTTTAAAAAAAAATGTAACAGTTTTGATTAGAATTGAATTTAACAAATGTCTGAGTGCTTCAGTGATTGATAGCTCTTCCCACTGAGCTCCAAAGTGACAAATTCTGGAAGATAAATTTGTCCTATGAAATGGTTTGCCAAGCATCCTTAATTCCCTATCTGTTCTGGAGTGGTGTATCCAGGATATTTTCCTCAGGAAAAAGGAATGCTGCAGTTTGGGGCAACAGCTTCCATCACAAGTGTGGAAGGCTATCTTCAGACATGACTTGTCTTTTCCCTCTTAACCTCTCAGCTGCTGCTAATATCTGCAGGAGACTGAGTCTATTAATGGTCCAATGTGTGAGGAAGGAGAAGGACTCACAAGGTCTCAGTCCTCCCTAACAATACATAAACCAGTAAACAGGCTGTGGTATACGCTCCCTTAGTTCACCCATGCTCTTGTGAGAAAGCCCTCACCTATGCTTTTATAAGCAATCCCAATTAAACTCATTGGTTCACCCATATGGACTTGGGTAGAATGTGTTTTGGTCTCTTATTGGTGCCCTACCTATGTGTTTATAGGCATTTGTTTATTGTGGAGATAAGCTATAAAAATAAACTATGGGAAAGAACTAGGAATATTTCTTATGGACCTTGCAAATAACTTTTGGAACATGATTGCTATGATATACTAAATTTCTTATCTATAAATTGCCCTAAAGTTAATCTTACAACTATGTAATCCACCTGCTGTGATAATGTGACTAGGTTTCCTCTGCCTTGAAGTACCTTTGGCCTGAACAGCACAGATGACCCATAGTGACAAGCAATGTTTAGAGATGTTGACTGTCTTAAGATACACTCTGGGCTCCTTTCTTCAGAGGCTTGGTTGGACTCTCAGCTCAGAGCGAGCACACATGTGTAAGAAGTGCTGATCATAGCATTAAAGATGAGGTTGGTCACTATGGGCCCACACATCTGTTGAAGGCAAGAGGTGGGCTTAGTGATCTTGTGATCAGTGTGTGTGTGTGTGTGTGTGTGTTCTGGATCAGCAGACTCCAGTAGGTCATACTCCTGAGTCCCTACCCTTAACAAATGTTTACAGTGTATCCAAGGTTGAAAGTTTCTTGCCCTTTGCTCACACAATGCACTACTTATTGACTCATTACTGGTTTTTGACTGGTTAATAAAAGTCCCAATGAATACCTGTATGCAGAAGGGAGGAAGCCACAGCCACAATAGGATCCAAGCAGCAGTTAATGTAGATGCAGCAGGTTTCTAATGGCTTAAAGTAAACTGCTTTTCAGGTCCTTTTCTTCCCCAGGCAGCTGCAGAGGCAGCTAGCCCACTCTGAGATGGGGTACCAGGAGTTAGCTCTCCCACATCTCAGGCTTTGCTCCTGAAAGCAATACTGGATAGAAAGTTTCCAGATGTTAAGTTAGTCTTCCCTCTACTCAGGGCTGTGCCCCACAAACAGAGCAGTTCATATCTACCCAAGAAAGGGTACCTGAGTCCTAATCATGCTGAGTAGCATAGATAAGAAAGGAAGAAAGAACAAAGGAAGGAAAAGGAAAGGAATTTGACAATGACTGTTGATGAATGGTAATGACATCTGAGCTGAGAACACACCTCCAGCGTTCACCCTTGTACTAGCAGAAACATGGAGAGTGTGGAAAGGAGCTGGTGACTGTGATGGGTGTGAGATTAGGTGTGGAGAGGTGAGCATGGTGAAGAGTAGGGAAAGGAACAGGGCCTGTGTGATGAGTATGACTACCTGGAGAGAAGAGGTGAGGCAGGTGAAGGGTACTGTGGTGGTTTGACTGAGAAATGGCCCCAATAAACCCATGTTTGAACACTTGCTCCCCAGCTGGTGGTGCTGTTCAGAAAGGTTGTGGAATCCTTAGTTATTATGGAGCCTCACTGGGGGAAGTGTGTCACTGGGGGTGGGCCTCAAGGTTTTTGTAGTCTGGATCCACATTCTGTTTGCTCTGTCTGCTTCCTGACTCTGGTGAGATGTGATGCAGGGATCCTGCTCCTGCCTTGCCTTCTCCACCATGGTGTACCTTCCTCTCAAAACTATAAACCAGCTGGGCAGGGTGGCACAAACCTTTAATCCCAGCAGTTGGAAGGCAGAGGTAGGAGGAGTAATGTAGATTCCAGGCTAGCCTGGGACTATAGAGTGAGTGCTGGGTCAGCTTTGGCTAGAGTGAGGTCCCACCTCGAAAACAAACAAAAACCTATAAGCTTCTGGTTGGACATTTGTTCACAGCAATGAGAAAGTAAATGATAGACACCAAATATTAAGGAAGTTCACAGCTCTTTATATGATTCTTACTAAGAATGTTCGTAATCTATTACCTTAATTTAGATGTTTATTTTAATTGTTCTCCCTCCCCCCTCAATTCCTATGTCCTTCATGTTTTGGAAAGCTGAGCCAGACATTGCTTCCTAAAGCTGACGTGTTCATCAGTAGAGAAGGCCTGGGGACTGTTAATAGCTGATCATAGGCATTCTGGATAAACAGCATGGAAGTCCCCCTGGCTCCACTCTAATTAGGTGATCACGGCCATCTCTCTTGACATGTCTACAAGGGGCTGGAGTTACTTGGCAATAAATTCATCAGTCGTGCAGAGAGCACATTTGGGCTGGGTCAAAGGAGAACCTCACCTTGATTCTACATGAGTTATCAAAAAATTGGAACATAGGATTTAAAAAGAGAACATAAAGTCATAAATATATAACTCGTAGGAAGTTTTCCATAGTTATTCTAGTTTTTTTTTAAAAGCTGAAATTTGAGTCCTTTGATAGAAATAAACATGAAAACTAAAAGAAAATTTTAAAAAATGAAAACATTTCACTCAAAGCAATAAATGGTAAGGAAAGCTATGAATAATAGATTTATCAGGCCAATGGTATTTCAATGTGGTAGAATAACTTATTTATAAAAATGCTAATAAGTGTCTCTGCATTTTAAGTTGTTTATGATTTTGATTTTTCTAGAAATCATGTACATTGAGTATGCAGTTAGACAAAAATTGTGTGGTTTTGTTTTTGTCTTTTTGAGGTAAGGTCTTGCCCAGGCTGGCTTGGAATTCACTATGTAGTCTCAGGATGGCCTTGAACTCAGGTGATCTTTCTACCTCTGCCTCCTGAGTGCTGGGATTAAAGGCATGTGCCACCACACCCGGCAATTTGTGTTTTAAATTGTGATTGTTGGTGCCCTTGCTTGCCTTCCTCGGGTTACTTATACCATCATGACAGAACAGAATGAATATAAAACAAGGAACATTTTGTACTTATCTCTAACTGCACAGGGCTCCTTCAGCTACTTCAGCAGTGCCCTGCACAGGTGAGGCACAACAAGAAATCATCAGATCATTTATGTCTAGAGCGTCCAGAGTTGCAGGGTGTAGAAGGCCAGGAGGCATCAAACACTGACTCCTTCCTTCCTCTCGTGAATTAAAGAGTGCTTTATGATCAAGGCTTCTGGTCAGGGTTTCCAAGAATGCTTCTACCTGGAAGCTCTGATGAAGGAAGGGATTTGTTGATAACCACTGTCGTAGTCAGCCACACGCTGCTGGGATGAATCTCCAAACTAGGCACAATTTTGGGGAGGAAAGTATTTATTGAAGTAACAGACCCAGGGGAAGTTAAGGAAAAAGGCTGGCTCCCTTTTACAGAAGCAAGCAGAGAGAGAAACCCACCACCAGCACCTCAAACAAGCAAGTACATTGTAACTCACAAAAATGCAGAACTGCCAGACTGGGATTCCGGCTTTTCTTTTGTGTATCTATCCCCAGTATTTTGCATTCAATTTAGAAAGGGTGTCATGACCCCAGGAGGCCAGGCCAAAGTGACACTTCCTCCAGCCAGAAGGCTAAAGACAATTCACAATTATAATAAATTCTATTGGGGGACATTTACTCAAAACTACCACAACCACCTTTGGGTCAAGCATCCCATTGAGAGATTTAATCTTTCCAGAAAAACAGAAAAATACAAATGCAAGCCCAAATGCCTGCACAGTCTTAGACCTTCAAAGGGAACTGATAATGATGGCACACAAGGCTGACACTGTGCTGGGGAGGCAGCTTGGTTGTCCCCTTGGTCCACCTAGCCTCACTATGGTGGCTACTGTTGCTGTGGCTTTATTAGAATAGGGAAACTAGGGAGGATCGCTGTGAGTTCCAAGGCCAGCCTGAGACTACATAGTGAATTCCAGGTCAGCCTAGGCTAGAGCGAGACCCTACCTCAAAAGAAGAGGAAACTGAAGGCATTAGAGGTTAAATCACTTGCTAATAGTCATGGCGAGTGAGTGGTAATGTTGGGATTTTTAACCTAGGGGTCTGGTTTTAGAACCAATACTCCAAACCATTATAACAGCTTAGCCCGGAGCTGTTATCAGTCACTTCCAGTTGGATGCCTTTTCAGCTTTCTGTGTCCTTGTCACATGAGGCTCTCAATGTTTAGGTCAACCACGTGTGCGCGCGCGCGCGCGCGCACACACACACACACACACACACACTACATGCATGCATGCATATCTATCTTCATCTCCTTGCATTCTTCCACAGTGGGATACACAGGAAAGATGGTATCATAGTCAGCTCACACTGCTGGGATGAGCCTCCAAACAGACACAGTTTAAGAGAGTAAGAAGGGGTTTATTGAAGTTACAGTTCCAAGGGAAGTTCCATAATGGTGAAAGAGGCTGGCCCCCTTTCACAGGTCCAAGCAGAGAGAGAAAAGCCATCACTGGCACATCCCCAAACCAAACAGCAGGAAACTCCAGGTAGAGCTCAGAACTGCTTAAGCTGGAGTTCCAGATCAGCTCCCAGGAACACCTTAGGGCTGGTCCCTAGGATCAGCCAGGAGGCTGCAGACAAGTTTTAATACAACTCCTGAATCTACTGGGGGACATCCATTCAAACTACCACAGGTGGCCTGTTTGTGATCCCTGGTTTTAGACAAGGATTTTAGTCCTGATGGAATCTTCATTTCCCTCTGTCTGGAAGCAAGGAGTAGAGAAAGAGAAACCCTTTAATCTTCAGTGAAACAGAGAGCCCTTGCTGGCTTCTCAGTCTCTGAATTGGACTTTAGAAGGAGCACTGGGTCCCATATACAAACAGTGAATCTTCCTTCTAATTCCATATTAAAAAAAATTTTTTTTTGGTTTTTTGAGGTAGGGTCTTGCTCTAAGCTAGGCTGACCTGGAATTCACTGTATAGTCTCAGGGTGGCCTCAAACTCAAGGCAACCCTCCTACTTCTGCCTCCCAAGTGCTGGGAATAAAGGCGTGTACTACCACACCTGGCATAATTCCATGTTTTTAAAAAAATAATTTATTTATTTATTTGTAAGTAGAGTGATCCAGACACACACAGAGAGAGTTTTATTTGTAAGCAGAGAAATACAGACACAAAGAGAAAAACAGAGAGGGGGGAGTATGGGCACACCAGGGCCTCCAGCCACTGCAAATAAACTCCAGGATATGCCACTTTGCGCATCTGGCTTACATGGGTGTTGTGGAATTGAACCTGGGTCCTTCGGCTCTGGATGCAACTGCCTTAACCACTGGGCAAATTGTCTGGGCTCTAATTCCATATTTTGACAAGACAATGTCTAGTGCCAGAGCATAGTACTATCCACACCTAAAAGTGCTCCTTAATTTTGATCACCTTCTTGAGTATCATTATCAAGGACACATGTAATATGGTTCATGTAAAAACACACAGAAAATAGTCTCTGGATGCTTATTATGTTTCAATCACTAGGGATACAAATGTGGTGGGGATGCTGGCTTTCACAGGGTCAGAGTGAAATTAGACAGTAATTGCATAACATTATAACCTATGAAAGAAATGAACAATTTTTCTCAATCTTGTCATGACTTTCTCTATTTCTTTCCACATATGATCTATCACCCAGGTCCCCACTAGAGCATCCTTCACTTTCATGTACCCTGTATCTTTGGAGTGACCACTCATCTTCCTGGGTCAACAGTGTGATTTCCTATGAAGACTTTGATTTTTTTTCCCCATAGCAGCAGAGAGTTACTGACCTGTCAGAGCCTTATCTCAGGTAACAAAACAATCTTCCTTGGTTCTACTTCCTGAAATTAGCAGGTCTCATCCAAATTAATTGGTAATTTCCTTAGTTACCTTTCTGCTGCTTTGAGAAATAATTTAAGGGAGGAAAGAGAGATTGGCGGGGGGGGGGGGGGGGAGGGTTCACAGTCTCAGAGGATTCAGTCCATCATGGCCAGAAAGGCACTTCATGGCTAAGATCACCGCATGTGAGCCTAGAAAGCAAACAGAGGGAATGTCAGGACTTATTATTGTAGCTTTCATCTCTTTCCAAGTTTATTCTGTCTTCCCACTCAGTCTCTCTTCCCTGCCATCACAGGCCTGCCTAGAAGTATGCTTCAATCTCCCAGGGGATTCTAAACCCAATCAAGTTGGCGATCAAAGGTAACCATCATCCTGATAAGGATTTAATAACTGTTTGTCAATCACTTTCCACTGACACTTTGATTCCTAAGGGCAAGTGGTTGAGCAACAGCTGGCACAGGCAGGGTATTGACAGTGTGAGTGTTGGTAAGAAGCTAATATTTACAAGATTGTTTCTGCTCAGGCTTTGTGATGTGGGGCTTTTCATCATCTCACAGTTTCTAATTTGAAATACCCTCCATTTATCTGGGCCTTCTGGAGCCTTCCCTGATCTGTATGTTGTTTAGGTGAAGAATTTTATTTTCCTCCATAAAGATTAATGTTGTTAGTCAAAGGCATCAGCGGTGAGTGCAAATTTGTATTTGAAATCTAGAATGATTTATTTTCAATGAACAGCGTGTCACTGCTGTGGAGGCTGGTGTGGCTGCAACCAGGGAATTGCAGATTGCTCTGGAAAGACTATTAGAAATGTGAGTGTCATGGTTTGATCCAGGGGTCCCCCACAAACAAATGAACGTGTTCTCAATGATCGATCGTCAGCTGATGGCAGGTTGGGTTTTACAACCTCGCTGGAGCTGTGTTGTTGGGGGCGGGCTTATGGGGTTATAAGCCAGCTTCTCCTTGCCAGTATTTGGCACACCTTCCTGCCGCTGTTTGCAGTGCTGTGGCAGAGGTGATGTCCACCCCTCTGCTCATGCCATCGTTTTCCCTGCCAGGATGGAGTCTCCCCTGGAGTCTGTAACACAATAAAATATATAGAAAAAATTTTCAAGTATATTTAAAATTTTCTCACTTGTAAGCTTATATCTCACAAAACTTCTTGTATAACTTATTTCCGTTAGTTTTGTGATATGGAGTTTAGTTGGCTTAAAAATCACATGTAGATTTCAGTATTTTATGTGAGACTAAAATAAAGTGTCATGGTTTGGATACAAAGCGTCCCTGGCTGGTGGATCCCGTCATTGATCACGTGGGCTCTGGCTTAATGGATTAACCTCCTGATGGATTCATGATCCAACAGACGGGCCTGATTGGAGGAAATAGGTCATGGGGGATTGCAATGAAGGTTCTGTTGTCCCTGTCTCTGCTTCCTGGACACCATAAAGTAAATGACATTGTTCTGCTATCCTCTCCTGTTACCATGGTCTTCTGTGTCATCTCAGGCCCATGCCATGAATCAAATCAGTCATTTAAACCATGAACCAAAATGGATTATTTCTTCCTTTAACTGTTTATCTTGGGTAATTGACTAAGCAATGAAGAGTTTGAATTATAGACATAGATACGAAAAAGTGCTTGAGGAAAGACCTGACTTACCTCGTCTAAGATGAGGGCTTTCTACCCATCAGATGGCAAAATTGAAAAATATTAGCATTTAATATTCATCTTGACAAATAACCTTGCTGGGGATGGATGCTGGTCTCACTCTGTAGAACAATTCACCAACATTTATAAAATTATATATATGAAATCTTTCCAGGATCTGGTTTGTGTGAGGATT